>PVJI01008745.1:27430-69297 GCA_004026765.1 Micronycteris hirsuta | reverse complement strand
CTTTCCTACTAAGTCCAATTGAATCTCATGTTGCCTTTTCCTTTATGTCTAAGGATCTTTAAAAAGCTGAACTCTAGATGGCTATCTCTACCGCTTGGACCCAACTAGAGTAGCTTGCTATCAAATGGCCACCTTTCACCTTAGACCTGAGGACTCCTTTCAACTTCATCAGAGGGAAACTTTCCATTGTCTTTTTATCCTGGCTCCACCTCACCCACTCCTGTCCCTAACCTCAGGGCAAAACCATCACTAGCACTGACCCCAGGGCTCTAGGGGGGAAAGTTATTACTTTACAAAGGAAAGGCTTTTCTTGCCCTCAGGCCATGTTTAGGATGCAGTCCATTTGCCCCTTGAAGCTCAAATGCCTATGAATTCATTGGCATCCTCTGCTTTAATTTACCCCTTAAATGGTTTCTCTTAGCCTTTTCAGCTAAGTCATTATCTGATGCAGGTAGCTCCCGGGCATCTGACTGTTTTCTCTCTCCAAATCTAACATTTTAAAAAGCACACAGAACAGGCTTTCTTTCTGTAGGGTGGACATGCCACTACTCCCAGAACCGGGTGGGGGGTGGGGGTAGACCTGCAGATCTCAGACACCGCTGCCTTTGCAGTGGGACCCCATACTGCCAAATGCAGTTCCCAGTTTTCAGTGGAAGTTTTCCTAACCTGGTGATAGACTAGGGCCACTCTGAGCATCTGCTCTGGTCTGAGGATGGCCTACCCATCACTTACCTTCTAGAGGGAACTTGGGCTCTGAAACATGCCCACTTGTGCCCTGTGACACCCTGTTGCATGCTAGGGACTCAAACGATGGCACAAGTGCACCCTGAGAATCATTGCTTATGGTTTTGTTCTGGTCCAGTCATTTTAGGGCAAAAACCTTCTAAAGCAGGGGTGTCAAACTCATTTTCACCGGGGACCACATCAGGCCGAGATAATTTTAGGACTGTATTCATGTAACTGTTCCTTAACAGTTAAGGAGTTGAAATTACATTCGGCCCTTTGAAGGCAACAGCGACACTGATACGGCCCCCGGAGAAAATGAGTTTGACACCCCTGTCCTAAAGGATGGTTCTGGTTAGAAGTGGTTTGCTCAACATGTTTTGTAAAACTTTCGTTGGTTCAGTGAAGTAAATTTCTATTTGTGTTGGTTAGGGAGTTAGAAATTAGCGTGATTCATTTTGGCTGTTACTATGCTATGTGCTTCCATTGAATACTTGCTATTGAATTTCATTTTAATTTCTTGGCCGACTACTGCAGAGTGACGTATTTATTGAGACTAGCAGACGTGCCACCTGGTTGTTGAAAAGTCTTTCCATGATTTCATTAGTGGAAGTTTGTCCACATGCAGCTGTATCTCTAATACAGTGTCTCCTTGGCAGAGTAAAATTGGGGAGCCTTGCCGAATTTCTCACCACGTCTTTCTACACGTATCTGACCTTCCTGGATCCAGACTGTGATGAGAAATTATTTGATGATGATGCCAGCGAAGGGAGGTTCAGTCCTCATAGTGATTCAGATTTGGGAGGCTATTTGGAAGACACCTACAATCAAGGTATAGCTAGGAATGCCTTAGCAAGTGGTTCATTGAATAAATTAATTCATCCCTTAGCATTGTGGTAAAATTGCACTAACAAAAGCATCAAAAGTGGCTTGTAATTAACATAAAAAAGGCTTTGAAAGCTTGAAGGCATTAAAATGAATAAAATGCCACTTAAAAATCTAGACTGAAGTAATGGGGCTTTTTTAAACCTAGAGGTACAAAGTTTCAGGAATGAGGACTTTTCACAAAATGTATTCTGAAGACGGAAACAGTGGGCTTGAATTTTCAAAAGAATGGTAGAATGATCTAGGTTTGGCTGTATATTGTTTCGTTGAAATCCTATGTATATAACATTTCTCAGACTGAATAGGACTTGGGGTTGAAGTGACCTGATTTTTACTTTTGGCTGGTACTTGGGCTGGGGGTCCCATAATGCTTAGCTCACTCATGACTAATTAAAACAAGATCAGATGTCAGCTGCTGGCCCTCCGGGTCTCTTAACATATTCAGTTCATGTTTGGATGCTGTGCTAAAAGCACTCCCTTGACCTGTATTTTCTTTTCCTAGGATGAAGTTTTTCCAAACAGTAACTTGAGAAGCACATACATTATCTATGTAAATCTCTTTGCTTTGCAGGGGTGGGTGGGGGTGCAAGTATCTATATCAAAATGTTGTTTTCCACTAAATTTACTCAGTGCTGCCTGCTACACAAAATCACTGTTAATGCCTTTCAAATATTTCTGCAGCTTGTTTTCATTGGGCCTTTTGCTTGCCTGTCCAATTACAGAAAGCCAGGACGAACTTGACCAGTATATCAACCACCTCCTGCAAAGCACATCCTTGAAGTGCTATCTGCCCCCTCTTCGTAAGAAGACTTCGGAAGACAGCCATGTTTTCAGTGCCGTCCACTCCACTCGGGATATACTTTCTGTGATGGCAAAAGCAAAGGGTTTGGAAATTCCATGTATGTTATTAACTCTTTTCTGCCTGTTAAAATAATTTGTTTAAGAATCAAAGTAATGCTTGAGCCTAATTTAAAAGTCCAAGAATCTGAAAAGACAAAACGCAGATGTTTCCTGCCTCAACTCTCCCCTCCTCACTGCCCCCCCACCCCCATCCTGCCCCACCCTTCTTAGAGGCAACCACTTTCAACTGTTAATTGTTTCTTCTGGCATTCATATATCTCTGTATTTCTAAAATAATGTGTGTATACTGCTGGCTTTGCTGCATTGACTTTATTCAGCATCTGTGACTTTTTCTCTTGGGGTGAGGACTTAGGTGTCTTAAATCACCACTCCTCTGCCTCACTTCCCCTAACCTGCCAATGTAGTTGTATTAAAGCTTAGTTAAATCAGTAGTCACTCTAGCACTGACTGGTGTAGCTCAGTGTGTTGGGCATTGTCCTACGAACCTAAAGATCTCCGGTTCGATTCCCAGTCAGGACACATGCCTGGGTTGCAAGCCAGGTCCCTGGTTGTGGGTGTATGAGGCAGCTGGTCGAAGTTTCTCTTGCACATCAATGTTTCTCTTGCATATACATATTTCTCTTGCCCTGTCTTTCTCCCACCTTTTCCTTCTCTATAAAAATAAATAAAAAATCAGTCCTCACTCTTTATATTATTGTATGTATGCAAATATTTTTACTTTTTTTTTCTAAAGCTAATAGTAGCCCTCTCTATCAATCTGCCTTGCTTTGTTTTCCAATGGCTTCTCAGTACAGATTTCCACCAGGTCAACCATATCCAGGAATTTATCAGTTTTACGACTCTTCTTAGAATCCACGAATCTCCTTCTGTCTGGCTGATTGAACTCTAGGCCTGTTGCTTGCCTGGGACTTCTCTTTACCGTACTCCTTGGCATTTCCTTTGCTTATTCCTTCAGCTGGGTTCCTGGTTCTTGAATCTGGCATGTTCCCCTTTCTCAATTTATTCCTTTGGTGGAGCACATTCTAGAATAGTTTCAGTAAGTTAAAAAATGATACAGTGTAAGAGAGTATGGTGATGACAACCCTCAACTTGTTTATTTCTGAAGTTCACTGCCCCTTTGACCTGGTTGCCCTCCATGTCCAGGATATAGCTTTTATCCTGGGATCTCCTTCACCTTCATCCTGGAGAGTTCTTTGAAGTGTCCTTGTCCCCTGTGTTGGCTCTCCTGTTTTCTGTGTCTCAACTTTTCCTTCCTTAGCTTACTCTCTTATTTTGGTGGGGAACACCCAGTAGTTTCCTGAGAAACTGCATGGTGAGTAAAATTGTTGAGACTTTGCAAGTCTGAAAATATCTACAAATAATCTATGTCCATTTGAGAGTTTGCTGAATATAGAATTCTAGATTGAAAATAAATTTTTCTTCAGAATTTTGAAAGCATCGTTTGATTGTCTTCTTATGTCAGTGTTCCAAGAAGCCTAAATCCATTATGATTTTTTGATCCTTCAAACTGTAAACTGTTTTTCTCTTTGAAAATTTCGAGGATCTTCTCTGCTCCCAGATTCTGAAATGTCAGTGATGTACCTTGATCTAGGTGTATTTTCCTCCACAGTGTTGGGTTCTCATTGGGCCTTTTCAATCTGGAAATTTATGTTTTTCAGACCTGTAAAGTTTTTCTGAATAATTTTCTTACTCATTTCCTTCCCTACATTTTCTCTGTTCTTTCTTTCTGGTACTCTATGATTTCAGTGTTGACCTCCCAGAGAAGTGTTTATTGTTTCTCATCTGTCTTCAATTTCTTTGTCTTTTGCTCTGTTCTGAAGGCAATTGCTTCAACTTTTTGTTTCACCACCCTCAATTTAGTTTTCTTGCTTTTGCTATCATGTTTTAAGTCTTTGTTTCCTGAATTACATTAGTTTTTGTTTCATGCATACAATATAATTTCTTGTTACCCTAAGAATGTTAATGGCAGGGTTTTGTGGGGTTTTTTTTAAATATTTTTTTGTCCCTAAATGGTTTCCATTTTCCCCCAAGTCAATTTTCCAGTTTGTTTTTGTTTCTATCTTCCACATTAGAGTCTTTCCTTCAATGCAGGGTATTCCTTGGTTATCTGCTCATGCATAGGAATCTCAACGCATGTAGGTGGGGCCTCTTGGGTTTATGGATGTGAACTGAGTAGATTTCTGAGAGGTGCTCTAGTCTCCTCTTTGAGAGGTAAGGGTGTGGTCCTTATTCCCCGTAAGGAATATACCCAGGCCTTGAGACCAGCCAGTCAGCCCCCACTCCCGAGATCCTCCCCTTTACCCTCCTCAAAAACAACCTCTATTCTTCTGTAGGGGAGCAAGGCAGTTGCCAGGCTGTGTGGAGTTGAGGAAGGAATCTAGGGAGCTCACTGCTTCTCACAGAGCAATTCCCTAGTCTTCCTTACTCTGGACCATGCCCCTGAACCTCCTCAGTTCCAAAGGTACTACATAGTGCAGCAAGCTGCTGAGACTTCTGAGGATTCTCTTGATGTAAATCTGACAGGTTCTCGGTTTTCCCCACTCTAGACCTGGGGTTTGGTTGCCTTGTGCCGGCTAAATCAGTTATCTTTCATCCATTAGCTTTCTCAGTTCCAAAATGTTGTTACTATTACCTTCTCTCCTGTTTTTCCCTATTCTTGAGGATTTGTGTTTTTTAAAACATTTTTTCTGTAGTGTTAGTTGAGGTTTAAGAGGAAATGAAATTAAAATGTATGTTTAATTCACTAGTGTAACCTGGAGGTCTATAAGTGCCTTTTAAATATGCCTTATCTGTACTTTGAAAACTTACTGTTTTCCCAAGATCATATGATACAGTCTAGAAGCCACAGATGGCTTAATGGATAAACATTGATAAATAACATCAGGGGACTTCCAGCCAAGATGAAGGCATAGGTAGACATGCTGTGCCTCCTCGCACAACCAAAAGAAGGACAACAACAAATTTAAAAACAAAAAACAACCAGAACTGGCAGAAAAATGAACTGTGTAGAAGTCTGACAACCAAGGAGTGAAAGAAGAAACATCCAGACCAGTAGGAGGGGCAGAGATGGGCAGTCAGGCAGAGATAACTCATGGCAAGGCGGTGGCTGGCAGACCCAGTGAGGCAGCCGCTGGCAGAGAGGGCGGTCCCACATTCACATGCAGATAAACCAGGTGGGACAACTGGGGAGCAAGACAGACTGCACAACTCAGAGTTCCAGCACGAGGAAATAAAGCCTCAAACCTCTGCTGAAAACATCTGTGAGGGTTGAGGCAACACTGGGAAAAACTCCCAGCCTCACAGGAGAGTTCATTGGAGAGACCCACATTATCCTAGAATGTACACAAACCCACCCACCAGGAAAAGAGCACCAGAAGGGCCCAATTTGATTGTGGGTAGCAGGGGAAGTGACTGAAAACCAGCAGAGAGGAGAGCAGAGCAAGCAGCATTGTTCCCTCTTGGACCCCTCCCCCACATACAGCATCACAACGCAGCAACATGGGTTGCCCCGCCGTGGGGACACCTAAGGCTCCGCCCCTTACTATGTAACAGGCATGCTGAGACAAAAAAAGGTCCAAATGAAAGAACAGATCAAAGCTCCAGAAAAAATACAACTAAGTGACAAAGAGATAGCCAACTTATCAGATGCACAGTTCAAAACACCAGTAATCAGGATGCTCACAGGATTGGTTGAATATGGTCGCAAATTAGAGGGGAAAATGAAGGCTCTGCTAAGTGAAATAAAGGAAAATGTACAGGGAACCAACAATGAAGGGAAGGAAACCTGGACTCAAATCAATGGTGTGGATCAGAAGGAAGGAAGAAACACTCAACCAGAACAGAATGAAGAAACAAGAATTTTAAAAAATGAGGACAGGCTTAGGAACCTCCGGGGCATTTTTAAACATTCCAACATTCGAATCATAGGGGTGCCAGAAGGAGAAGAGGAAGAACAAGAAATGGAAAACTTAATTTGAACAAATAATGAAGGAGAACTTCCCCAAGCTGGCAAAGGAAATAGACTTCCAGGAAGTCCAGGAAGCTCAGAGTCCCAAACAAGTTGGATCCAAGGAGGAACACACCAAGGCACATCATCATTACATTAGCCAAGATGAAAGATAAGGAGAGAATCTTAAAAGCAGCAAGAGAAAAGGAGACAGTTACCTACAAAGGAGTGCCCATAAGACTGTCAGCTGATTTCTCCAAAGAAACCTCGCAGGCAAGAAGGAAGCATTCCAAGTCATGAAAGGCAAGGCCCTCCATCCAAGATGACTCTATCCAGCAAAGCTATCATTTAATGGAAGGGCAGATAAAGTGCTTCCCAGATAAGGTCAAGTTCAAGGAGTTCATTATCACCAAGCCCTTATTATATGAAATGTTAAAGGGACTTATCTAAGAAAAAGAAGAGGATCAAAAATATGAATAGTAAAATGACAACAAACTCACAACTATCAAGAACCGAACCTAAAAAACAAACAAAGTAAGCAAACAACTAGAACAGGAACAGAATCGCAGAAATGGAGATCACATGGAGGGTTATCAGCAGGGGAGCGGGAGGGGGAGAGAGGGGGAAAGGGTACAGAGAATAAGAAGCATAAATGGTAGGTAGAAAATAGACAGGGGAGGTTAAGAATAGTATAGGAAATGTAGAAGCCAAAGAACTTATATGTATGACCCATGGACATGAACTAAAAGGGGGGAATGCAGGTGGGAGGGGGTATGCGGGGTGGAGGGGAATAAATGTGGGAAAATGGGACAACTGTAATAGCGTAATCAATATAATATATTTAAAAAAAACATCAAGAGGTACCTAAAAAACAGAAGCCCTGACGTCCGGTAGTGGCAAAGTGAAATGCGTATTGGACAGGAAGTGCAGACACCCTGATTTTGAGAAGGCCAGTGACTCGGGAAAAGTGGTCCACCATCTCTGATTCTCAGTTTCCTCATCTGAAAGAAAAAAAGGTTGAGCTCAAGCCCTGGCTGGTGTAGCTCAGTGGATTGAGCGCGGGCTGGGAACCAGGTAGTCCCGGTTCGATTCCCAGTCGGCACATGCCTAGGTTGCAGGCCAGGTCCCCGTGAGGTCCCCGTGAGGGCCATGTGAGAGGCAACCATACATTGCTGTTTCTCTCCCTCTCTGTCTCCCTCCTTTCTCCTCTCTCTAAAAATAAAATAAAAATAAAATCTTTAAAAAAAAAAAAAAAAAAAGGTTGAGCTCAATCATTTCTGAGGCTCACTCCAGTCCGAAGATGCTATGTAATTTCCCCCTGAATTTCAGGAAGGAAAAATCAAATTTTACTCCCTAAAGCAAGGTCCGTGTCTTGCTCGTGTGCTTCTAGCACATGATGTGTCTGTGTGATAAATCGTGATTAACTTCTTATTGAAGTTAATTACACTCAATAAGTAATCATCCCTTTAGTTGGATTGTATAGAATAAGGAGTAACCACTGTACATCTTAAAAGAAATATTTTATCCTTCCTGCTCCTCAAAAGAATTCTGTTTATTCTTTTGCTTTCCAGTTGTTCCCATGACTTTGCCAACTAAAGTTCTAAGTGCCCACCGTAAATCACTGAATCTCGTTGATTCTCCTCAGCCACTCCTAAAACAGGTAAAGTATTTAGAATCACTTTTGTTTAACAAGTGTAATATTCTTTGATGCTGATGTAGCCCCAAGAAGTCTTGTAAATGGTTGAACTCAAAAGGAAGAGCATATTTCTCGACACCCAGGACTTTTTAGGATTAGAAGTTTTGGGTCTCCACGTGAACCCACTCAGTTGTCCAGAGTCTTCTTTGTGTCAGTGCGTACACTGAATTTGATGCAAACCTTTATGTATTGCATGTAGAAAAAGGCCACTGACTTTTTGCCCACTCGTCAGAATCTGTGTCATGTTGGAGGAAATAAGCTATCTCACTATCTAGCCCTGTCCTGTCTGTACCAGCCAGCCAAGGCCCAGCTACTTGCAGAGTAGATTCCTCAGGAAAATAAATCTCAGGCTGTTCCCCACTGGTTCCCATAATTTGTCATTTTATCCAGAAATCTCCTTTGATTTTATCCCACATGAATAGAAATATTCAGTGTCTGTTGGAGAATATTTTAACCTAACCTCAATTTTAGGCTGTTAAAATTCATATACTTTCTGTTTGTTTTTTGTTTTAAAAAACATATTTTTATTTATTTTTTAAATTACTTTATTGTTCTTCAATTACAGTTGTCTGCATTTTCTCCCCTCCCCTCCTCCCCACCCCGCCTCCCCCCCTTGCTTCCACCCTCCCTCTTGGTTTTGTCCATGTGTCTACTTTTTATTGAAGTGTAGCATATATAGAAAAGTGTATAGAATGTAAGTATACAGTTCAATGAATTATCACTGAGCCAGTAGACGTGGATAAATGACCGACCAGCTTTTGTGCCCCTCCCAGTTGCTTCTGTCCCTCCACTCCAAAGGTAACTGCTAGCATAGATTCTAAGATCAGGGGTTAATTTTGCTGTTTTTGACCTTGGTATAAGTAAAATTCATACAAATTTTAACCTGTCAGTCCAGGTCTCTTGCAAACATTGACTGATACAGTGATTCACGGATCAAAAATAGTAAAGCACATAAATAAAAAGCTACAAAAGAGTCACTGAAATTCTGGAACACAGCGACAGAGTTTCAAGACCGGGTTGGTGTGTGACTTCCCCATCTCAAACTTTGCATGCTCAGCTCTTCTCCTCTGCTTTTTGGCTTTTGTATGGCCAGGTCCCCGAAGGTGAGTTCCAGTGGCCCAGAGATGATCATGGTGATGTGGACTGTGAGAAGCTGGTTGAGCAGCTGAAAGACTGTTTGAACCTGCAGGACCAAGCAGACATTCTGTACATTCTGTATGTAATAAAGTAAGTTTCTGGTCTTTACTAGGCCAAGGTTTCCCCAGTCTCCTTGATTCTGTTCTAGTCTTCTTGGCCTGGGACAAGCTGGGTCATGACTCTATCACTCAAATTACCCAGGATCACTACAAACAAACTTCCATTCCTTTTCTGCCTACTCGCACTGGCCTTTCAGGACAAGGAGGCAGGGTGAGGCCTGGATCTCACCATTTCCTGATGTTAGGCTTCTGTTTCAAATGAACAGAAGGCACGCTCTGCTAAGACTCAGTCCAGTCCTGAGATTCAGAGGCAGTGGGAGGGCCGTGAGCACTTGGCCGAACGTGCAGTGATTCATTCCCCTCTCTGCCGCCACATGAGCTCTGCTGCAAGAGAATCCAGCCCGCCAGCCTGCCATTCTGGCCACACTTCTGGGGTTTTCTATCTCTCAACAGGGGCCCCAGCTGGGACACAAATCTCTCCGGACAGCATGGGGTCACAGTTCAAAACCTCCTCGGCGAGCTCTATGGGAAAGCAGGCCTGAACCAGGAGTGGGGTTTGATTCGCTACATCTCTGGCCTGCTCAGGAAGAAAGTGGAGGTCCTGGCCGAGGTCAGAGCCTGCTCAGGCTGTCCCTCTGTCCTTTCTAGCCCCATGCGCTCTTCCTATTATGAAAGCTGAAAGCAAGCCTCTCTCGTTTGTGAAGGAAACCAGTTACTTAATACATAGGTGGAGTGGGTCTCCCTGTCCTGACCTCCCACTGTTCTTGGAAGGAGAGCAGAGGAAATGAAACTGAAGTTGATTACTTTTGTTCCTTCTTAGCTGCAGAGAAAGGTTTAACAAGAAATAAAACGAAAATGCTCTGTGGCCTGGCACCCTCCTAAACAGAGCTCTTTTATCTCTATACAACCACAGTAGAATCATCATTAATATTTTTAACTCCATGGCCCTGCAAAATCCAGAACTGCTTTCTAGGACACTAAAGTCCAGTGTTATGGTAAGGGGATGGGATTTATTTTATGTGAAAAATGGGGAAACTGACAATTTCAGACTATAATATGGTTATTAACCCTTAACATTGGTATCTTAGGACTCATTTCAGTCCATCCCCCTTGTGACATATCATGGAACCCAATGTGTTGGCTACAGTGGGTGGGCATTAAATACCCACAACAGGCTCTGCAGAGCCAGGCCTGGGGCCACATTTTGGGAACATGAAGATTACAGGGATGTAGCTGTGCCTGGGTTGCTCAGTCTGGGGTCTGTGAATGATTTTTTTCTTTTCAAATAAATGGCAACAGGGGTCATGAAGTTTTAAAGGTAAATTTATGATCTTATTGACAGTACCCTTCCCCTTTGGCTTTGTTCATTTTCCCCTGTTCCCCTCTCCCTCTCTCCCTCCCTCCCTCCCTCTCCCTCTGTCTCTCCCTCCCTCCCTCTCCCTCTGTCTCTCCCTCACCCTCTCCCCTACATGAGCAGGCCTGCACAGACCTGCTGTCACACCAAACACAGCTGACAGTGGGCCTGCCACCGGAGCCTCGGGAGAAGATCATCTCTGCGTAAGTCTTCTTCAGCCTGGGGCCCTCAGGTTTGTGGGAGCCATGGGGGAAACGGTGCCATCCGTCATTCAGGAAGAGGGTCTTTCACTGTCACTCGGGAGCTTCCAGCAGGAAAATAAGGATCTTCTTCAGAGGAAGAGGAGATGCCGCTTAGATATCTTTCATGGTGTTTGTGTACTGATACTCATTCCTAGGCCCCTTCCCCCGGAGGAGCTCACAAAACTCATCTACGAAGCCAGTGGGCAGGACATCAGTATCGCCGTCCTCACACAGGTAAGCTAGCCGGGGAGGGGCGGGGCTGCAGCCTTCTCCAGGCTGCAGGGGCCTCCACCACCACGTGGTCTCTGAAACACTGTCTCCATGTGTGTCTGCCTCAGGAGATTGTGGTCTACTTGGCCATGTATGTCAGGGCGCAGCCCAGCCTCTTCGCGGAGATGCTCAGGCTCCGGATCGGACTCATCATTCAGGTGATGGCCACGGAGCTGGCGCGGAGCCTGAACTGTTCAGGTGCAAAGCGAGGGTGGGCCCTTGGGAGGCTCTTGCAGGTCAGCCCCGGAGAGCCCCTCCCAAGTACTCGGCAACCTGGGCTTCTGTGCCTTTGTGCGTGCTCCTGCTTCGCCTGGTTCTCTACTTTGGATGTAACTTCTGCCAGGCCATGCAGCACAGGGCGTTGAATTTCATTATGTCAGGGGAAATGAGGGATTAGAATCTTCTGCCCTGCTCCTGACACCTAAGTTCCTTACTGTAGCTCCTTGAAGTAAGATCATCCCCCACTTAATAACACCTCTGCTGCGAGAACTCCTGCCAACCGAAATATGTAAATCAACTCCAAAGCACATTCCAATGTCAGGATCATTACAATGTGGAAAATATGTGTTTGGGAGTTAAGAAAATACACAACATAAACGGTAGGTTTTAGAATCATCCAGGATCAATATGTTTCAACCCTGAAGCAGTGTGGAGGTAATCCTCAGCAGGGAGACCTGCCACACCGTTCTTTGTCACCATCCCCAAGGCCCTCCTGACTCTACCGCCACCTGCCAACAGCCCTGTGTCTAGGACACTTACGAGATGTTTGCTTTTAGGAGAAGAAGCTTCTGAAAGTTTGATGAACCTCAGCCCTTTCGACATGAAAAATCTCCTGCACCATATTCTAAGTGGAAAGGAATTTGGTGTTGAAAGAAGCAGTGAGTAAATGCTCATTTTACCTCTGTGAAGAGGGAAGCAGAGAGGGCCTGACTGATGCATCCAGCATCGCCTGCAACTGCTTCATTTATGTACAGATCGACATCAGTAATTGCACTTTGGGGCATGATGCATGAGGGTAAGGTTCTTACTTTGCTGAGATGGATACAGTCCCAGGTGCAAGGTTCTCACTTGTCAGGCTTTGTGACCCCTCGTAGGCTTGCTGGGTCAGCTGTGGTCCCACGTGGGTGTGGTGTGCACACCTCTGCACCCTGGCCTGCCACCTTCCTCCTGCCAGGTCCAGGTACTGTCACTGTGCACGGGTATTAGGATGGGTAAGGTAACCAGGGTGTCAGGGTGAACGGACTGTCTTTTCTGAACCACCTGAGTGCCCACATTTGGTTTGGACAGAAGTGTCCTCAGCCAGACCCCAGTCCCCTTTATGGGGCCGGGAAAACAGCCCTCTGCAATCTCACAGCACCTTCTTGCCGAGTGAGTTCCCTTTGTCCTGGGCTGGCCCGCTCAGTTCTGTCTGTACCGGAACCCTGTGTGCAGTACTAGGAAATAAAATCACCCAAGTCCTGGTGGAATTCTGTTCTCAAATGCTCTCTAATTATAATTGAAGCAATTATCACTTCTCTTCCTCATAATAAGGCAAAATGATTTGCAGACACATTTGTGAATATATTTCATCAAGCCAAAGAAATGCAGTGTGTGCTGTCATTCCTTTCATTTAAGAAGAAGGACATTGGGTACTTCATATTTTCTCCCAGACTGCGTGCCAGCCAGCTACCAGACAGGGCACCATGCCGTCAGATGGGTTTGGATGACTTTTCTCCTTTCCTGAAGGAACAGTGCTTGAGGTCTTTTCCAAAAGTAATTTTCAGCCCTGCCCAGATGACTCAGTTAATTGGAACATTGTCCCATACGCCAAGAGGTTGCAGGTTCAATTCCCAGTCAGAGCACATACTTAGGTTGTAGGTTTGATCCCCAGTCAGGGTGCATACGGGAGGAAACTGTGTGATGTTTCTGTTTCACATCTCTCGCTTTCTCTTCCTTCTCTCTCTAGAAAAAACCCAATAAACATATCCTCGGATTAAGATTTTTTAAAAAAGTACTTTTCAGTTCTTCCAAATGCTCAATTCTTGTCATATAAATACACAAGATAAATATTTAATGTGTTCTGCTCATCAAAATAATGTATATGCTTTAACACAGATAATTACTAAAATTTTGTTATTAGATATAAAGCTATAGATGCTTACAAAACTAGGAGCATAGTAATGTCACTTGAAAGCCTTCACTGTGTGTAATTCCAAGCAGAGCCGGAAGAGGCCCTGACTTGTGACATATAAATCATTTCTTCATTGTCCTTTGTAATTGTTCAAGTTTTATAAATTCAGACATGGAAATAGTCATAGCATTTTGATTAAGTCCTGAGATGTCTAAGATAAATATTTCCAGCTAGTGCTTACCTCATACGGGCCCCACTGTAGTCTCCCAGACCCTTTCAGCTTCTTTCTGGGTATCCCTCCTCCCTCTCCAGCTAATCACAGTTCTTTTTTCTGGGTTCTTTCATCTCTCCTGTCCTTTAAGTGTTGCCCCCTTGCTCCTTATTTGTCTCTGCTCCCTGGGCAGTGTTCTCCACTGCGCGGCTTCAGTGGTGAGTTTGTTGGGTAGCTGGGGCATGCCGGGAATGCTGCCTGAGGCAGTGACCTTCGAGCTGGTCCTACGGAAGGAGATGTGCCAGGCAGGGCGGAGCAGGCAGGGCGGAAGGGAGCGACATATGCAAATACCCAGCATTCTGTGGCTGGTCTGGAGTGGAGAGCTAAGAGGGGCAGGTGAGGCTCAAATCCTTAGAGCTTTGTGTGCCGTTGGGAGGACTCGCTGGGCCTTATCCTGAAGACAGAGCTAAGCCTGGAAGGGTTCTGAGTGGGCAGTGACATGATCACACTTTGCCTTCTAAAGTGACCACTGTGACCACAGCATGGAGAACCAGTTGGGGTGGGGGGACAGGGCCACATACAGGTTTGAGTCCAAGGCCGCTGTAGCAGGTTGGCAGTGAGATGATGGAGGCTTCTCTGCCCCTTCTGTGACGGCAGCAAGGCACGGACCCTCGGGCAGCCGTGACTTCTCTGCCTCTAACCCTCGGTCAGCTTGTTCTCCCAGGAGCAGAACAAACTGAGTAGTCTGTTTTCTACAAGGATGATGTGCTTTTGGAGAGGAGAAGTAAAGAAGTTATTTTTTTAAAAACAATCAATTCATGAAAGGGTTTTATGACCTCCAAGTGTTTTCTGCATGCTGCTTTAGCGACGTTCAGTCTCATTTATTCGCTCAAACACATATTGAGCCTGGGCTGTGTAGCAGTTGTGGTTCCAGGTGCTGGAAACAGCACTGAACAGTGTAGAGGCCCCTCTAATGGAATTTATACTTGAGTGGGGGGGAGAGAGAGGGATAAAAATAAGCACATCACACATATTCCTTACTGTGAATACTATTTCGTTTGTAAGAACCACGTGTGTTTCCCCTCCAGTGCGACCCATCCATTCCTCTACGTCCAGCCCTGCCATCTCCATCCACGAGGTGGGACATACTGGAGTCACCAAAACCGAGCGGAGTGGCATTAACAGGCTGAGAAGTGAGATGAAACAGGTAAGAAGAGGTCTCAGTGCCGATGGTGCCAGGAGAGAAGTGGCTTTCCTACCTGGGCTCACCTCAGAAAGTGATAGAAACCCAGGGCATGCAGGGTGTGGCCCATTCTTTATAGAGGATGTGAGATCCTCTCTGTCTTGGAATCTGAACACACTCCGTACCCAGACATCCCGGAACAACTCCCATATGCTCATCTTTAACTTTAACATGTTATGTGAACATTCCAGAAGACGCCTTCCCCACGTTTGACTCTGTTGCTGAGAACCGCTCTCTTGAGGGGGCCACAGCCACTTAAAAAATAGTCATGCAAAAAGGAACTGCATCATCTCTCCGTGAACTGTGTCCTTCAAATGAAATAACCAGAGAAATCTAGCCATAGTATGAATGCTCATGATACCCGTATTTTCCACTAGCCACAGGTGTCTCTCTTCTCTGTTCACCTTTATTTCACAATAAATCCCTTCTGAACTGAACCCACAGGACTACAAGTCAATAGCTTTTCAGTCCTAATGTGCTGGCATGGTGCTAGGGCTTGACCATGATCTACAGTGGGACATCTTTTCCTTCTGACTGTGACTTGCAGTGAGAAACGTGCTCAGATTTTCTTCTCTATTTCAAATGATGACCCACTCGATCGAGTCCAGGAGGCACTAACGGGTCACACCCTGCACTCAGACCAATGCTTCCCTGGGTTGTCCAGAGGGTAATAAAAGTACAGAAGTAGCAGGGCACCCTTGATTCAAAACTGGCTTATTTATTTCCTGATGTATTTTTACTTTCAGATGACTAGGCGATTTAGTGCCGATGCACAGGTGAAACATCTTTGTCTTACTTTGCCCTTTACTGTGTGCTCTTCATGTTCTTTCTGGCTTGACTGTCAAAAGCGAGGCTGTGAATATGGAGAGTCTGAATGTGTGGAGAACGGTTCTGCCCACCAAACAGGCCTGGGTGGAGGTGACTCCACAGCTGTGGCACGCAGCCCTAGGGACAGGCAGAGTGCTAGACTTGAAAGCAGGAGAAATGTCCTTGTCCCAGATGTTTAAACAAAATCCATTTATTAAGCTTGGTTTTATAGGATACTTTGTGAAAGAGATGGTCCCAGGCTTTGCCTTGGCAGGAGTTTCTGTTTAAAACAAGAAGGGAAATAAATAAGAAAAGGTAAACTGTAGTCATTGATTATATCAGTAGGAAGAATACCGCTATTCCTATCCCCACATTGCCTTGGGAGGGGGTGGATTTAACCCTGGAAGGAAACAATGTAAGGCTACCATTCTTTTATATCACCCTGTGCCACGCTTCCTCCAGAAAACCAGAGTCACGTTCCTAATGACTTAGTGTCTCCATGACTGAGAGAGTGTAGAAAAATCATATAATGACATGCAGCCTCTCTGCTTTGTCCCAGGGCAAAACACCTGTGCTCTCTCAAATGTATTGTCTTTGCAAGAACAGACTTTCCAAACATGTTCCTTGGCCAGCCACTCGGTGGCACTGTCCCTCTGGTTACTCACATCCCCATGGTGCCTTCCAGAGAATATGGGTGGTTCCTTCTGTCTCCATTTAATGTCATTCTTGCATATTATGGGGACAAAATGACTGCCTTTCTTCTTTGATGGCTTTAGATTCAGTTAGTAAAGTACCAGTTTCGTATTTGGCCACTTCCATCACGGAAACATTTTCTCTAAAATGTAATAGACGCCACGGTATTTTAAATTTCTATTAACTTCAGCAAGAACACCATGCATGGGTGCACATGTGCGTGACAGGCACTGTTAAGGGTACATTCTAGATTTTCAGATGAGGAAATACTTACTCTGCCAAAGGTCATCAGCCTGATCTTATTCGTACATTTAACAGATATCTACTGAATGCCAAGTAGGTACAAGATGTTACATGCTGGTTATGGGTATTTTGTTGCTGTCTATAGATTTTCAGAACTCTTAACATAAAAGATTAGCATTTCATGGCTGCGATTTTAGAAAAGAAATTCAGTCCTAACTTGATGAGGAACCCTCTACATCTGACTAGAATTTGGTACCATTTCATACTGAGAAAAAGAGCATTTCCCAAGTTCACCGCTCAGAGCCCTAGAGCCACGCCCCCCACCCCCACCCACCTGCCCTCTGGGGCTGTTTGCCTGGTTGCTGAATGAGCATTTCTATCCACCTGCGTCCTCTGTACCTTCTTTCTGCGGGTGTTTTCCATGCTGTTCTGTGTTCCTCCTCTTCACTTGTGCCATTTGGTATCACTGCACACCACTGAATGGACTCTCTTTGTCTTGTAGCTCTTTTCTGTGAGCCAGGCCGTGGCCAGCAGTTCACATTCCTCCAAGTCTATGGTAAACCATGCGTGCCGATTGTTGTCCCCACTGCCGCCTCCTTGTTTGTGGTGTCTCAATCCTTTTGTTGCCCTTCTCATACTCCCACTTCATCCCTAACTCCTGAGGATTTGAACAGGTTTAAGTGTTTTCATTTGACTGTCAGTATTGGAGAGTGCACAAAGAAAGCCGAGAAGTTCTTAAGCTTAGCTTTGTTTGTCCACAAGCTTTTGGAACTTTTGCAGCCTTTCTGTGGAGCCACGGTGATGAACCATTGCCCCCATGTGCTCATTAGCTCTGTGTACTCATAATGCCCCTGCCTGGTGTGAGGCCTCAGATAAAGTGCAGGCCTAGGAAGTATTGGAACTGCTGAAGCGAATCTGAATCTTTCTCCTGAAATGGGAAGGAGGAAACCAGCTGAGTCATTGATGAGTGCTGCTGTAATTACTTTTATTTGTATCTAATTGTTGTCGTATTTAAATGGCAAAAATGAGCCCAGTGGAATAACCCAGCAAACAGGCTTTTCAAAATAAGATTTGATAAAGTCAAAATGACTCCATAGAGAACACTCCTGCCTCCTGCCCTGGTAGCACACTAAACATTCGCATTTCATTTTTTTAAAAGATTTTATTTATTTATTTATTTATTTATTTTTAGAGAAAGGGGAAGGGAGGGAGAAAGAGAGGGATGGAAACACCAATGTATGGCTGCCTCCCGTGTGCCCCCTACTGGGGACCTGGCCCAAAACCCAGGCATGTACCCTGACTGGGAATCGAATGGTTGACCCCTTGGCTCTCAGGCCGGCACTCAATCCACTGAGCCACATCAGCCAGGGCTGCATTTCATTTTCAAACCTTTAAATTTAATGTTGTGCACTGAGAAGTGAAAGTGCCAGGTAGTCCAGATAATATGTAAGGATGTAGGTTACCCGTTTCTTACCTGGAGACCATGCGCTGAGAATCCATCCATGGGAAGAAGCAGGCCCAAAGCCTTGCTGCAGAAGGGAGCACAGCATGGCCTCACCCCATCTGCTACTAATTCAGTCCTGGTCTCCAGGCCCCTGCCGGGAGCCTCGCAGAGCCGCCTCTGCTGTCCTGGGCAGGCTTGCTGAGGCCAGAGCAGGACTGCTGGCCTTACCCCAGCGCATCTCTCATGGAGGCCAGAATAAGCCCAGCCTTGGGCAAGGAGGTGGGCAGGAGATGTCGCCCTGTCCCTCTGCTTCAGCAGAGCATGTGTTCCTGGCTCAGAGGCAGCCACTGCCCCAAATTAGGATAATGCCCCGTGTTGAGAACAGGCAAAGTAGAGAGCAGATTGAAAAGGACAAGTGCCCGTACCATACTCTCTGAGTCCTCACTAGTAAATGGGGATCCCCAGCCTTTCCTTTTTGGTTTTAGCTCCAGACCTTACCCTGCCCACCCCACCCCACCCCGTGTTATGTGTTGTGTTCTCTGTTGCACTGCCGAAGTAAAGTGGCACTTTGACAAGTGTCTCCCGGGGCTGCAGCACCTCTGGGGACTCACCTGCCCCGAGGGCCTAGTGTCTCTCTCTGGGTGCTCCTGTAGCAATGCCAGAAGGCCTTGGCAGTGACCACTGACCCCATGAGCACTTAGCACCAGCTGGGCATGCTCTTGGGATTTTCTGTATCTTCATTCGGTGAACGCTGCCAGATAGTCTGACTGTGTCCCCACTGTGCAGATGAGGTCTCGTCCTGGAGCCAGGGTCAGGGTCAGGGATTGCCGCAGCTAGAGCTGAGCCAGGATTCGCAGCTGATCCCAGAGTCTGTGCTCTCACCTGCTTGACCTCCCCGCCAGGTTGAGGTCCGTGCTGCTGTGCTAGCTCACGGGGCCAGGCGCAGTGCACCACAAAAGTTCCGTAACCAAACTGGTGTGTGAAAGAGTTAATTCAACCTCAAGAACTGGTCAGGCTTCAATCAAGGAAACCACATTACCCTCTGGGAAAGTGGTGATCTGGTGTTTTCACTAGTTTACTGAGCTGTCCTGCAGAGCCGGCCATGAGGCTTCTAAAAGCCACACACTGTCTCTCCTGCAGAAGTCCAGCACCCCATCCTCGCCCACCGGCACATCATCGTCAGACTCCGGCGGGCATCACGTTGGCTGGGGGGAGCGGCAGGGCCAGTGGCTGCGCAGGAGAAGGCTGGATGGGGCCATCAACAGGGTCCCTGTGGGATTCTACCAGAAGGTGTGGAAGATCCTTCAGAAGGTGAGCTTGGCTGCTGTGCTTAATTCCGCAGGCCTTGGGGCTGGGGGACACACACTCCCAGGGAAATGAACCGACCCCCCTTACTCCCTTAGGCATGGAGGCACCTATCAGTATCATCAAGCAGCATGTAGCTGCAGAATAAGCGAACACATAGTGCCTGACCTTGCGTAGCTCACAGCCTAAAGCAGAGTTTCTCCACCTTGGTTGCACTGACATTTGGGGCTGGGAATTTTTTTTTTTTTGTGGCGTTTGTTCTGTGCATTGTGGACTCTTAAGCAACATTCCTGGCCTCCACCCAGTAGATGCTGATAGAACCCCCTCCCCCAGTTGTGACAACCAAAAATGTCCCTGGGCATTGCCAAGTGCCCCGTGGGCAGCAAGTCACCCTGGTTGAAAACTGCTCACGGGAACCGCAGCAAGTTACATAAGGTGACAGCTCATGTTGTATGGGACTACTTTTGACATATCAGGAACGTAGACAGGTTAGAAGATAGACAAGAACCAGAGAAGGCAGGGAAGGCTTTGGGTGGAAACACCATGACATAGATAACCCACAGCAGCTGCCACCTCATTGTCCCTGAGGCCCCTGCATGATTAGGCACACGTGGTATCCATGCTGTTCAGTGACAAGATTGAGCATTTCCTATCTCAGGGCACTGTGTCAGGTCCTAAGGGCTTGAAGGTCCTGGAGGCACAAGCTCTACACACCCTGGGCCTCCGCTTCCCCATGTGGAAGACGAGGACCCCAAACCCGCTCCCCTTAGTGCTTACTATTCCTGTGGCCACCAGATGGGGCTGCATTTCGCAGCCGCCTGGGGCTGTGAACATCTCAGCAGAGGATATCAGAAACAGAGGTAAGGGGACAGGGACAGGCACAGACTGCACCGCACTCACCGGAACACAGGAGAGTCCAGTCCAAATGCCTGCGGCCGAGGAGGAGTCCGTGGGGGCAGCCACGCCCCTTTGCTCTCTGCACTCACATTCTGTCCCCTCCTACGTCAGCCCCAGAGCCTTTCTGTCCCCCTGGGTTGCACTAGAGCCTGTCTTTTCTCTCACAATGGGCAAGACTGATTTTTTTTAATTATTTTTTTTTTTAATTTTTAGAGAGAGGGGAAGGGAGGGAGAAAGAGAGGGATAGAAATAGCAATGTGTGGTTGCCTCTCACATGGCTCTCACTGGGGACCTGGCCTACAACCCAGGCATGTGCCCTGACTGGGAATCGAACCAGTGACCCTTTGGTTCACAGCCTGTGCTCAATCCACTGAGCTACACCAGCCAGGGCAGGACTGATTTTTTTGTAAGCTAATTTTGTTAGCTCATTTCACAGTAGGAGAGGAGAGAAAAGTCATCCCAGTCGAGCACATACGACAAGGCCCTTCCCAAGTCCCATTGTAGTATTCCTGTGGCAGAGCCCCAGGACCATTAGGGGACCTTCGGCTTCCCTCTGTGGGGGGACTGAGGCCTTCCTCATCGAGCTGGGCATGGGGAGGTCAGAGCAGTCCCTGTCCTCACGCAACTGGGCTCCTGGTCCCCACATGGGAGCAGAGCCCTCGGAACCTACAGAGGCCTCTAGTTCCCTATTCTCTGCCTCTTCTCAGGAGGCATGAATGTTTGCACCCGCTCTGTCATCAGCCCCCCAGGGACAGGGGTGGCCAGCTGCTGCCAGCCAGGACACGGGGGTTTAGAAGGCAGCCAATTAGACTAAAACAAACTATTCCGAGAAAATCTCCCCACTCTCCCTGGGACATCACACGCTTCCTCCCGGACCTCCACTGGCTCAATACCAGGACACTTTTGTTAGGAAAAAGCAGCATTTTGTATTGAGTCGGCGCTTGATACTTATATACATGGGTGTGCGCGTGCGTGTCTGTGCATGTGCTTGAGTTTTTTTGTGATTGCTACTTATTATAGAAATCTCAAAAATAGATGCTGTGCAAAGGCACAGAAGTAGCACTTCACCAGCAGGAGCCACAAAATTCTCCCTTTATATGACACCAGTGGGGGTCTCTTTGCCAAGTGAAATGCGGAGCTTCCCCAGAGGAGGACCCGGCAGCTCCCAGGGTGTTGTTCATGTGAGATCTGAAACATGCCTGCTGGTTCTCTAGAATTGTTCCATCAAAAACACAGCCTGTGGGCAGTGAGAACAGCTCTCTAAAAATAAATGACAGCCTGGCGTGTTCCAGCCCTCATGCAGGTTTCCAGGGCAGAATGATTTAATTGTGTGTGCATGTGCATGTGCGTACACGTGTGTGCACACTTATCAATCACATTCTGGAATCTGACTGAAATGTGATGTGTGCGTTCTGCCTGCAGTGCCATGGTCTGTCCATCGATGGTTATGTGCTCCCGTCCTCAACGACACGAGAGGTACTATGGGAAAAACCCAAACGCCGGCCTTCCACCATTTCCACCATGTACTGTATTTCACGGACTCTGACCACTGATGCTTCTTTCAAGCTTCTTACGTATAGACATGGGCCGTTTGGAGGTCTGATCTTTTAAGCTACTCAACCCTAAAATTTTGCAAAGTTTTTTTCTCACATTTACTAGTATCACCTTTTATCCTTCCTGTCAGAAACAGCATTTCTGACTGTCAAGGTCTTTAGATTTGCCCCCTAAAATCCTATTAAGAGAAAAGAGCAGAGCTGCATGCCACAGTCATGAGACCCCCGTGCAGCCCCCTTTGGCTCCTCTCTGCTGAGAGCAGCCATGTTCCACGACTTCTTTTCCCCTGTATATTCTTTTAAAAACTGATTTTTTAGTTTTTACCCTGCCCAAAGCACCATGCCATATACCGCAAGAATGATGAAGAATGAAAAATAAGAAACGGTCCCTGCCTGCAGGAACTCAGGGTCCAGTGGGCGAGGTAAATCAGACTAGGACAAGGCCGGCTGCCTCCCAGGGCATGGCCTCGGGCTCCTACTCCAGAGGGTTCCTGCTGGCAGAATCAGGACAGTGACCAAAAAGGAGGCAGCATTTGAGCTGAGGTCCAAATCCAGTGGGTGTTGTGATTAGCATGGGTGACGAGGCTGTCTCTGTCCTGGCTCACTCCTGACTCCCCTGGTGGGTCCCTTGGGCAGATGACCCCACAGGAGATCAAGTTTGCTGTCCACGTTGAGTCGGTGCTGAACCGCGTGCCCCAGCCCGAGTACCGGCAGCTTCTGGTAGAAGCCATCATGGTGCTGACGCTGCTCTCGGACACGGAGATGAACAGCATTGGGGGCATCATCCATGTGGACCAGATTGTGCAGGTGGCCAACCAGCTGTTCCTGCAGGACCAGGTGGGTGTGCCCAGTCACCCCAGAGCCAAGGTGGGGACAGAGGTAGGGCAGCCAGTTTGGCTGGCATTTATCTAGGCTGGAGATCCTGTGTCCAATACAAAAGAATGTTCTTGAACAAAGAAAATGTCACCACAGATGGTAAAAAATGTCAGCCATCTGGCTAGAAAATGGCACAGTGGCCACTTGGGAAGTCTAAAGACCTTTGAAGATGGACAGGCCCATTTCAGCAAACGTTTGGGTTTTTGTTTTTTCCTTTTAATTGACTTGAGAAAGAGAGACATCACTTTGTTTTTCCACTTATTGATGCATTCATTGGTTGGTTCTTATATGTGCCCTTACCGGGGATCAAACCCACAACCTTGGTGTATCGGCACACTACTCTAAGTAACTGAGCTACCTGGGCAGGGCTCAGCTTAGGTTTTAGTGAAAACACCATCCTTGCTTGTACATGGCCCTGGGTAGACAAAACCACTTACTCTGCACCCAAAGTTGCATTAGGTGAAGCCATTCTCTTGTTAGAGTCAGTGATGCCCTGTCAACTGGGGTGTGTAGGAACCCAGGGCAGTGTCCAGAGCAGAGGCCAGTGTTCTCCCTAGACACCGTCGGCTCTCCTTCCCCAGGCCGGAGCTCCACAGGCCACGGGCCTGCAGCACAGAGTCATCACAGGGCTGCAAGAGCGAACTCTGCTCATCCTTTCCTTTGCCTTTTCTTACTGCAGATGTCGATTGGTGCCATGGACACCCTGGAGAAAGACCCAGCCACAGGCATTTGCCACTTCTTTTACGACAGTGCTCCAAGTGGGGCTTACGGGACAATGACCTACCTAACGAAGGCAGTGGCTTCTCATTTGCAGGAATTGCTGCCCAATTCAGGCTGCCAGATGCAATAGGGCCTCGGCACTCTGAGTCTGTCACTTGCCCCCGTAGCCTCATTGGGAACTTTCTTCTGTTGCCCAAGATCCCCTGTGCTGTCACAAAAGCATATCTCATCAGAAACATTGGCAGGGCAGAGATGGCAGTGACTGAAGCCAGTGTATGACCAAGCCACAGAGAAAGCCAAGGGATCCTGTGCCTCCCCAAGGAGCGGCATAGGATCATTGTCTAGGTCTATTTTCTTGGCACATTTGTCACAGCATCTGGTCTCCTGGAGTCTCAGGAGGAAGTGGAAACTGGTCTCTTGTCAGAACAGAGTGAACTGAGAAGCCAGCTTAAATTGGCTCTCACAGAGTTACCAAAACAGGTTTGGTGAGCCCCTGCACATATAAAAGACACTTCCAGTAGCACTAGCTAGATAAGCCGACCTGGACAAGCGGAACATCTTAACAGGATGTATTCTGTCTGTGGACCAGTTTACCAAACAGAACAACCCTAGCTTTCTGAGGAAGCTTGGCTTTCTGGTGGTGTGCTTTCTTCCTTGACATCTTGTTCCATTGCCATAGCGACCTTCATTGACTTTGACTCATGGTCTTCAAGGAGTTTATCCTGACTGCCTGCGAGTTAGGAGTTTCTCCTGCTTTCTGATACATCCCGTATCTCCTGGAATCCAGCAAACAAGAAACCATGTCAAGGGAGGAGCAAACTGTTCTTATCGCTGGGCCAGCTGTTGCAGGGCTGCAGCGGGCAGGGAGTCCCTCGGAAAGGCCCATCACCCTCTGCCCTTCCCTCTGGGGGAGCCAGGTGATGAGTATGTGGCACCAGAGGGGATGGAAATTGGTAGCATAGTGTGCTCCCACAAAAGCAATGCTTCTCTCTTACAATAAAGCCAGGCTGGGGGCTGGGGACTTGAGGCTGCCTCCTGCAAGCACTTCCATTTTAACGCTCACGTAGGTGTGGTTGGAGACCTTGAGTGCAGAGGATCCAGAACAAATCGTGACCGGGCAGGGCCTCATCAATCTTTTTCCAGTGTCCTGGGGGATAGAGTTTTTCTCCAGTTGTCCCGGGGGTGGAGGGGGAGGGGGCAATAGGCAAACAGCTTATATGAATAATGGAGTTGAAAGGACAGTCAGCTGGTGGCCACATGGTGAGCTCTGGCTGGTTGAGAGTGATGGGTTGGATTTGTGACAGCTCTGCCTCTGCAGTGGGAATGTGGTCATTGGATATTTTCTGGGAAGTTTGAGTGGCAGTGGAGAAAGGTGATGTTCTGGCTGCTTTGAGTGGACATGGCAGTGCCCAATGCATCCTCAGAGTCAAGAGGTAGTTATGACAGTTATTCCGGAAGCCAAGGGAAGATCCCAACAGTTCCTGCTGAAGAGCCTCTCCTCAGTCCCAGCCAAATACTTGGCAGTTGCCCCTGGGAGAGACAGTCTAGAACACAAGTCTCGGTGCACCTACCTGGACTCCGTGGTGTCCAGGCACTGTTCACAGGGAATATCAGTGTCTCTGTTTTCCATGTCTTGAAAACACAGTACTTCCCTTTATAAAGTACAGAGTAGTTACTGAAGGGAAAGGCTTGGGAATCTCTCAGCTTCTACTCCCATGGACATCTACATGCTCTCTCTCCTCCTTTCCTTGCCCTTCTCCCCACCCACCCTGCCACTAATATCAGTATGTAAAACCATTCTCCTCAGATCACTAGATCCTTACTTCATTCATCAGCATGTGCTGAGAAAGCATTCTCTGTGCCTTGTGAGAATACAAAGTGAAATGAGATGCAACTCAAGGAAAGCTGAAGTGAAAAGATGACCACCATGCTTTATGGTGGCAAGGGGGAGCCAGCATCAGAGAGCCAGACAAGGTGCAGGATCCCCTCACAACACTGGCACTGGTGGGGCAGATCCCAGTGACAGCGGGGGCACCATGCCCCCGCCCCCATCCCAAGCTCCTGCCATGCCCCAGGGCCTTCCTTTTCATGCCCTCTCTTCCCTGGGAAACCTGTTTGCTCCCATTTTCCTCTGAGGGTCCAGGGCAGGTCACAGCCACCCAGGATTCATCGTAGCATTTCATAGCCTTTATTTTTGCTGTTCTTAAGACACACTTGCCATAAACGGGGCTCGTGTAAAATTTACCTGGGAGACTCCCTGGTGGATCCTTTACACAGATAATGTCGGAAAGGTACAAGCTGTGAAAGTTCCACTTGCTTCTTGGGAGACGGCTCAGGAAGAGTTACAGCCCTCCAAAATGAGCCAGGTGCTAATTTAGAGCAATCACCTGCCCGTGGATGACGTGCAAAAGCCGTGGATGCTGTGTTTGGGCTCACCGACAGAGATGCAGGCCAGGAGAAGAGCCATAATAAGCAATTCAGCCGAGCCTTCGATTCACTTTTTTGAAACCTCTTTCAAATGAAATCCTGAAATAGTACTGCATTTCCACAAGCATCAAGCTGTCAGCTTCAAAGAAGGAGAACAGGCTTCTGAGGCTTGATCCCTTTCACGAGCAGCTGAGGCCCATGCAACAAAGAGGAACAGATGTTGCAGGGGCCTGTCCTGACCATCCTGGTCTTGTGGTTTTGGGGGGGGGGGTATGCTTTCCTGTCGCCCTCCTCGGAGCAGAGAGGCCAGTTTTGACCTTTGCTGGGGCTGGGGGTAGCCTGTTCTGTTTCAGAGCCAGATCAAACGTTTCTTTGAACATCCTCAGGTGAAAGGCAGCCAGTGGCTTCACCTGCTGCTCACCCTGGCTTTGACCCAGGTGAGTCCAGCAGCAAGGAGGAAGGTTCTGTCTCTGAGTCCAGCGAGCCTTACATTGCAGGTCTGACCTGGGCCAGTTATTGACCCTTTGTGTTCCTCAATTTACCCATCCGGAAAATGTGCAGGAAGCCTACAGACTGCTACAGGAGTAAGCCCAGGGAAACCACAGGAATCCCCCCAACACCCCCATCTCTGTCAGTCAGGGCCCAGGGCCTTCCCATTCACAGGAAGCCAGCTATGCTTGAAGGTGACCTGGGCTGGGCTCTATTGGTCATGCCCCTGTCTCCCAGGGTGGGTGATTGGCAAGGGGTCAGTTAGACCTTCTGCAGCTCTATGGAAGTGTGATGAATGGAAGGAGGGACTGTTACCCATTAGCTGTCTAGATATAGTGCATATAAATGCTCCATATGTAAAGAAAGAGAAAGAAAAAAGACCAAAGATTAGCAGGGAAGAGAAACAGTTTGTCAGCTGATAGATGCCATTTATTTCTGGACAAGAAGACAGGAGGCACAGCCTCCCTTGATGTAAATTACACAGAACCATCTCTTGCTTCTATTGACTCGTGCACAAGTCTGGCAAATAGCTTTTGTCTTCTCTGCTTCCTTTCTGTCAGAGGGTACAAAAGCCTCCCACCCCCTCCCTTGGCACCATTGTCCTGCAAGGTGACTTATGCTTTCGAAGTCCCTGCCATCTGTTCCGTGTGTCTCTGCACTTTGCCTGGTCCCAGAATTCCTTCTGTTCTCCTGGACTTGGCCCCCAATAGCTCTGCTGTGAGGAGAAAGTAAAGCTGCTGTCACCCTTTTAGAGCCCCCTTGTCCCCCACAGGAAGCCTTTTAGGAAAATCCATGTCCTTGAGTCACCAGAAGCGTTCTCTGAGGAATAAGAAGACTGAAACAGCAGGAGAAACTGCTCTCAAGTCTGTTGCATGGAATGTTTGACTGATGGTCTGAGGAAAAAATTTTATCAGAAAACGTGTGTGTGTGTGTGTGTGTGTGTGTGTTTAAGGAACATATGTACAATTTTGGCAAAAATGCCTTCTTAGAAGGACTGGAATAATTGGAACCAATGAACTCTGAAGTCATGTGATGATTCATCCCTCTGCCTTATTGCAATATGTCAACTATTCTGAAAAACGAATTTCTCAGAAAGCATTTATTGTGCATTGCTCAGCATATAGAAATGTGGGGTAGGGTAGTGGGAGATGAACAAAAGGACTCTTGGGTTTGTGAAGACAACTAAGGAAGGATACTTCCCAGCCTCCCATGAAAGCATCCCAGCACTCGGTATACCAGGACCTTCATGTCTCAAACCTAAATCCTGAGCAGCTTCAGCCTGTTCTCTCAGCGGGTGGCCGCCAGATGCTTCCACCTCCAGCTGGTATAACTGGAGCGCCAGGCTTTGCAAAGGGCATGGGTTTGGGCTGTCCAACATGGGACCAAGCTGTATCTGAATTGGGCACAGGGCCATGGTTATGCCTTCCATGTCTCCTGTTTTGAAAGAGCTTTCCAGGTACAAAACGAGGATGGGCACACCCAGGAGGAGCCCCAGTCACTGCCTCTAATTTCTCATGGCCTCAGTGTCACCCTTTGGCACAGTGTCACAGTTTTTACTTGCAAATAACAGCAACTCTGGGTGGGTAGGAAATATATTTCTTAAGGGATATTGGATAAGTCACGTGGTCACTAGGCTTGGCACTTCCCCAGCCAGGAACAAGGCCCCATGTCACCTCCAGGTGCCCCTAGGTTCACAGCCTGGGGCTTGCACCACAGATGTCACCCCCATGCCAGCTACCATCACTAGGGTCATGGCCTCTGCTCGTTTGGAAACTGAATATGAGGCTTTCACCTGTCACCAGAGTGGATTTCACACAGCTGCTAGCTATCAATTCAGTCGGGCAGGTGTATTGCATCAGCTTGGGGATAGGGGGGCAGGTTGTTAGCTGAGAGGGAGGTTGGAAAAGCCAATAGTTTCAAGTTCCTCCTGAAGTGGAGGTGGGGTTGGCATCATAACGTGGTAGATCCCACAGACCCGTGAAGGGGATTTGATGCCGAGCATCCAAAACTAAGTGTCTACTATAGCCAGGACTCTTTCCTTTTACTCATTTGTCCAGAAAAGGACCTGTCTCTCCCTTCCATCCCCAGTCTGCCCTGAGAACTGACCTAAGAGGCATCTGTGCCCTTTGAGGAAGAGTGTGCAGCAGGAGTGAAGAGGGGTATGCAGGGGACCACCAGGCTTGTGCAGGTCATTCCAGTACCCCCTCTGGGCTCAGCTAGGACAATTGCAGTTTCTCCCTTTGGGTAGAAATATTACTAAGTCGTCATGGCTGGATCATCACTGCTGCCCAGTCAAGCAGAGCACTGCCCAGCACGCAGCTTCCAAGGAGCTGTCACAACCCTCCCACTGGGGCCCTGGAGGAGTTACTGGGCCTCACAGTTTTATTGTGACCACCAGCCCAGCTCCATTAGCCTCTTTCTGGACCTTGAGTGACAGCCTGTCTGGGACAAGACACAAATGATTGTTGCATCTTTCCTTCTAAGTCTTCAGCCAGCTGGGGGATTTAAAAATAAAGAATTGGAATTGCTTCCAGATGTAAGCCTCTCTCCTGACACTGTGGATCATTTCCTTCAGCTGTCACCCGGGATCAGTGCCTGAGCTCTTGCACACAGCCGAGGCACTCTCGTGGGCTCAAGGGAGCACAGGCATCGAAGCGAGCTGGCCTCTCGCTGCCGCTCCCCTTCCTCTCCCTCTCCTGTGGAAGCAGCACCAGGTCCCACGGCTGTTCCCTCTTCCTCCTGAACCACAAGAGATCTGGAGCTAAAAGGGCCCAGGAGGCTAGCCTTGCACACACAGTTGGGGGAGGCAGCTCTTTGTGCCAGGAGATGAAGAAACTGCTAAGTGGGCCCTTGCCGTGCAGCGTGGCAGCTTGTGCTGACCTCGCAGCCTGACTCCTGAGCTGATGCATCCTGCAGGGATCACACACACACCTGCCATATGCGTTTCTGTCCCTGGTCCCCTGATGGAAACCAGAGATGGCTTCTGCACTGTCAACATACATTCATGCAGTTTACCCTGTGCTTGGTGGGCTACAGTGTAGACAGCTCCAGGCTTAGTAAGGGAAGAGGCAAAATAAGAAAGTCAACAGGGATAGATGGGTTGAATTAGAGCCCAGAGCCAGAGAAGAGTTTGAGCACTGGGCCCACAGAGGTTGGAATGGGGGTTCAGAAGGGAGGATGGGAGAGGCACAGCCCTTTGTCACTCGATGCCAGGGACCGGTTCTCCAGCAGGACCGGCTCTGTTTTCTCCACGATGTAAGGCTGGAGAAGGAAAAGGCCACACTGGTGCTACTCAGGGAGGATTTGCATGGGAGGGAGCCTGTTGAACCCTCGAAACCCTCCCCTGGGTGTGATGGACCCTCTCCACTCCCAGCAAGTCAGGGGTAAGTAAAATATTCACCTGAAAAACTGGACCTCAAGCCAAGAGCTTCTTAAGAATATAATCCATCAGTATTGAACTTTGTCTTATTGATAGATGTCAAAGTGCTGTGCTAGGGCTGGGGGTGGATACAACAGCTGGGTGAAGCCATCTTCACGGCTCCCTATAGCTCGGCCAAGGGGGCTAAGAAATCAGCCTCTGACTCCTCCTCCCTCTCTCTGCACAGACAATAAGCAAAAGAGCAGTTAGATGCATAATGTGTCAGAGAATGACAAGAGCCAAGGACAGGACAGAAATAACATAGAAAAAGGGCAAGGAGGCCTAGAAATGGTGAGGTCTGTCATATGGGATGATTAGAGAAAATCTCTTATCATCCCATTGGAGGAAGTGAGGCATTGAGCCAGGAAATACGTAGGGGAATAGCATGCCAGGTAGAGGGAACAGCTAATGCAAAGGCCGGAGGCAGGAGTGCATTTAATATGTTTGCAGAAGGGGAAGGAGACCAGAGGGCAGAGGTGGTGCCATCAAAGGGAAGAACTGAGGCATTGGCTTTTGAGGTGTTTGGGACAGAGGAATGACTATTACTGCCAATCCTTCCAGAGATATTTGCTTTACAGGGAAGCAGGGCAGAAGGGAGAGAGGGGTTTCATTGTACAGCAGGCTTGGAGGAACTGTCTTGGCATGGGGCGTGGGAGTGAGAGAAGGGAGCAAGAGCTGAAGATGATTTAACTTCCCTCCTCCCGCTTTGAGAAGCCCAGAAGCCCCTGGAGCAGCCTCTGCTCTGCTGCTGTTTAGGGGTAAGAATCCGGTAGCTGGAAAGTGGAGGCAATTGACTGATTGAATAATAGGGAAATTATTCCTGTTCTCTTCCTCAACCCTCCTTCCCTGTCTCAGGCTAACCCCGTGTGGTCCTTCAACCATTTTCAAACAAACATCCACACGTCTGTACCCAGCCATTGCCCGCCTCTGCCTGCCACACTTATGGGAATGGGGTGGTGATTCCTGTGCCCTGTGCCATGAGGGTCTGCAGAGGAACGCTGGCTGGGAATCCGCCCCCAGTCCCCAGTTGTCACCCTCAGGCTCAGCTTTGCTTGCTCTTGACTGCCCTTGGAGAAATTTCTCCTCATCTGCAGCCCAAGGAATTTTAGACCTCTTCTCTCATCTTCAAGCACCCACTCACCTGCCTTTCAAGTGGGGCATCAGAAATCACTAAAAAGACAGTGGGGCTGAGGCCTTCTAGGCTCTAAAGGCTTCACATTCTGCAAGCCGTTCAAAGGCTGCTTCCTCTGCACTTTAAATAGATGTGCTGTGCTGAGTTTTAAATTTGACACATTTCTTTTTTGGAACTTAAAAAAAGCACAATGAAAAGCAAGCAAGCAGGCAAGCAATGTAGTGACTCATCCTTGGGAGGAAGGAAGCAGCTCCCTGCTTCAGGCGGTGGTCGGGGAAATGTTTCAGGAGGCTGACCAGGCTGTGCACCTGAGGAGAATGGGAGTGTGGATGGGAATAGCTGAGACCAACAGGATTGGCTCTGAGGATTCCCTGGAATTAGGGACTTTCTCTTTGTGGGTCTCATGTCTGGGTAACCTCAGGAGTGTTGGAAAGACAGATGAAGGCGCAGAGATTTACATCAGACATCCTGTCGAGTAACACATCCTTCAGACATCGATAGAGGACACAATATTGTCCACCATTGTACATTTGCTTAGTTACACGACTGTTACTAGTACAGCATTTTGCTGATGGGGAAACCAAGGCTCAAGAGTGGTTGCGAATTTCATGAATTCTCCCGCATTAGATCAGGACTAAAGCTTGGGGTGTATGCAGAGCTCAGGGCTGGACCAACAATGCTCTGGGCTTGGCCCACAGTCCAAGGCCAGCCCCTAGGTAGCCCTTGGACTCCCAGCTAAGAGAGGGTGGTAAGGTCCTGCTCTGTTCTTTCTAAAGGACTGGTTAGTGCTTTGCAAACTTCCCAGCTCTGAACAACTACTGTATGTATTGTAATGTGGATACCGCCACCTGAGAGGCTTGACCAGATGGTCAGCCTTTGGCACAACTGAAATGGAGGCAGCATGTGGCTTAAGGAGTGGCACCTCCCTTTGACCAACTCCTAGGCCTGCCCTTTATCTGGCAGGTCAGCTGGGTCTGAAGTCAGACCTCCATGTTTCTCTTTGCATCTGGGTACCCTTGAATTATGCATGGTCTCTTGGTGCCTCAGTTTCCTCCTCTCTGAAATGGGATGGTAAGTGTATAAACTGCCCTCACTGGGCAGTTCCAGAGATTAACACATAATGTAAAAATGGTAACAACAACAATAACAGGATAATATAACGATGTTATGGTAATGTATATACACTACTGGCACATGGCAGAGGCTCAGCGACAGTGGCTGCCGTCACCCCCCAGCACACTCCATGGCATCCCGCCAATATATGCAGACTCCTAACCCTAAGAGAGGCACCCTGGGTATTTATGAATGTGGGTTTTGGATACAGTCAGGCTACTTTTTAGCTGCATAGCCATGGATGGCAAGTCACTCTCTGAGTCACATTTCCTCATTTGCCAAGTAAGATTTTAAAGGACCAACAAAATTGAGATAATGGGAATAAAAAAAATGAAGATTTCTATCACAACTGCAACCTGGCAGAGCTTGGTCTGGCCCAATTCAGGTGTTAGTAACTAGCACTCCAACAAGGTCAAGCTCACTGCCCTCTGTACCACCCTGAGCAGCACTCTCTGCTGTGGACCAAGGATGAAGCATGGTGGACAGACACAAGGGAGGGCACTTTTGGGAGAAGGACCAAAGAGCTTCAAAGCCCTATCTTCCCCTTCAACCTTTGAAGTCCTTGTCCTGGAACTTGTTACCTAGGGCCCGGGGGGAAGTGTGTATTATCCCCATTCTGTAGGAAGGAAAATGAAGGCTTAGAGAGGCTCAGAAACTGCTCCAGATTCCAGAGTCAGTATAGAATGGCAGACCTGAGAGTCAAAGCTGGGCCTTGCTCTTTAAAACTGTACACCTTCTCTTAAGGACTCATCCTTCCCATGGCTTCTTTTCAAAATAATACGGAATAGCGTGTACAACAAGATGGGGAGATAGGAGAGTGTTCAGGCAGCACGCTGTTGAGCCCTGGCCCCATGTCATTTTTCTGCATTTAATTGGGTCCTGACAGTTTCCCCATCCACTGCTCAGCTGAGACCAAGCCTCCGCGGGGCCTCAGACCTCCTCAGCCTGCCTCTGGGAGAGGGGGCAGCTAGGCAGCCTCTACCCATCCTCAGGTGTTTGGCTCCACTCTGCAGAGAGGACTCCAGGCCTGAGGCCCATCCCCACTCCCCATTTCCCAACTTCCTGGGAGAAGACAAGTCCCTTCTCTGCTGCCCAGCACTGTACCCCAGCCCCAAGGACCACATGGCCCCAACACGCCCCCATTCTCAGGGCATGAGCCATCTCTGGGCTCTGGACAGGCTTACATGAATGCTCAGTTATCAATCAGTGTGCTAACAGTAATTCCGGTGTCTCAGGCCATAGGTTTTTGTGCAAGTGATATATTGAGAGCTTGCTCTTAGGAGAGACCTGTAAGGAAGTGAGAGAAGCAAACAGTGGAGCAGGGGAAGAAACTGAGAAAGCTGGAGCCCTCGGGGAGCTCTGGAGTGTCAACTTCAAGACAGACCACTACCTGCCTTGAGGGGAGGAAGTTAAGCTGTGTGACAGGCCTTCAGTCAGCCACGGGAGCAAGGGGGAGTCACAACCTGCTAGGCAGGTGCCTCCCATCAGCCTAAGGCAATTCAGGGGAAAAGGGCACAAATGTGAGTGATTAGTCCTGGGCCTGGGTGATGGTGCAAAGGCCCAGAAGGGTATGTGGTGGCCACCAACACTTACTCTTATTTTGCAGGACCAGAAATGGAGACTCCAATGCTTAAGCCATTTGTCCAGAGTTTCACAGCAAATAAAAATATAGCATGCCTGTTAAATTGGAATTTCAGATAAACGACAAATAAATTTTTAGTACAGCCATGCCCCAGCTAATATTTGGGACACACTTGTACCAAAAAATTATCTGGAATTCAAATTGAACTGGGTGCCCAGTATTTTATATCAACCCCGAAGCTCAACAGAGGCCAGTTGGTGTGCTTTTTGCATAATGCCAGATATTGGGAGCAAATGCATCATTTTCAATTGAAATGCACACTAATGCTTTCATGCCGGTGGCAGGGGGTGGGGGCGCTACTGGTTTGGTCCTGTACCAAGGATGTAACTGTGGGTGCATCTCATTTGTGACATGAGACCCTCCAAATGCAGCAGTTTCAAGTGTTCTCCCTGAAGCCACAAAGCAATGAGGAGTGAGTGGTGAAGGCACCAGTTCGCGCAGGCAGGCAGCCTGGGTTTCCCTCCACCCTCGCCACAGAGCTTTGACTAAATCCTGTTTCTCTCCCCCAATCAGTCACTGCAGACACCCACGCCCTGGCACTCTGTGCATCTCGATCCAGCCTCTGCACAAAGGGAAGCCCAAGAGGCAGGCACCCCAATGGGCTTAGGCCAATCACAGGTTTTGTCAGCATATTTAAGGAGGCTGCCCTCCTTGCTAAGGCTCTCTTGAGAGCCGTCCATCACACATGATATGACAAATGGCACCTGCAGCAAACCATTTCTAGGGCCTTCTCCCACTTGCGCCAGGAAGCCTTTCAGCTCACACACCCCGGGGTAGTGAGGACTGGGGTGTGCTCCCCAGGCTCACTGAGGAGGCAGCAGTGCATTGGGCTATAATTAAATCAGACTGCGAACATATCGTTCACGGAAACCTTAGCAGAGCATGAGTCATGATGGTAAAGTGAATCACACTGCTGCAGAATTTCTATTTATATTTGCTTTATTTGGGGTCTTTATACTTGGGATCAGGATCCAGGGCCCTCTCTGTACCCATTTACTTATTTTTATTTTAAATCACTTGCCCTCACTTATTATCCCTGTTTGGGGAAAGCCTCAAGCCAGGGCCCAGTGGGCAGCCAGGAAGGAAATCATCTCACCAGCACCAAGGTGAAAGAAAAGGAGTGTAAGTCTGGCCATTTTTACTATTGCTTTTTTTTCTTTTTCGCTTTTAAAAAATACATTTTGGTGAGGGGAGAGGTTGATACTCCTGGTTAAAATGAAGTTTCCAGATCCTTGCACAACTTTTGGTTAACTCGGCTCCCAGGATGGACAGAAGATCGCACAACCTTGTGACCACCTGCAGACCCGAGAGCTCACAGCCCTCTTCACCACACCAGCTGGGTGACTGGGCAGCTGGCTTAAGCTCTCTGTGCATATGAAATAGGAGTGATGATAATAGTATTTACCTCCTAGGGATGTTGTATAGATCAATGAGTTAATATGCATGAAGTGCTTAGAACAGCACTTGGCCGGGAGGAAATGCTAATGTGTGAACTCTTACCACCATCATCATCGCCACCGCAGCCACCATCAGACCTCCAGTGACAGTGCTGAGTGCTCAGGGAGCAGGGCCACACTCACTTTACAGACAGCCATAGGCAGGAGACCTGACAGAGGCAGGATTTACAGGCTGTGGGAGCTGCCAAGAGCCCTTCCGGAATCCTGCCTTGTCGTTTTTGTTACGGATGAAGAAATGCAAGCCCCATGTCACGCACTTTCAGCAACTGAGCGGGAGCAGAGCCATCTCCTGTCTCCACATCCAGTGTTCTTTGATGTGTTTCCCCCGGAGTCCTGTTACACTGATATTCTTAGAGAGGGAAGCAATGTTACTTTCAGCCACACCATGCAGTGTCCCCACAACCACGACACAATCACCTTTATCGCTCAGCAGTAATACACATTTAGGCAGCAGAAGTTTCAACAATGTCACCTCATCCGGATCTTCACACCAACCCCAGGAGGTTACCAGGGCTCGGAAGATCATGGGCTTCCTGGAAGCTAGTTAATGAAGAGCTATTTAATCTTTTCAGACCCAGTGTGTAAGTGGCCTAGGGGATCTACAACTTGTTTCCAACAGGAATATTTTTTATCACCCCATATTCTCTATGCTTTCAAAGATTTTATCTACCAAGCTGCAAGTGATAAGTAGATTTGTTCTGCTGTACTTTATTAATTGGAGACCAACATACTGGCCAAATGAAGTTTCTGTTCAGCAAGACATGAATGGTATTCCCAAGCTGAGGAGCTGGGATTCCTTCCAAAAACAAAGAAATGTCACATTCTTGTTGGCCTGAGATGTCTTATTGGCGCTCCATGGACAATCTCTGGAGGGCTTTATAAAATGACATCTCATGGACTCCTGTTAAGGTGACTGCCCTCCCAGGAGGTTCAGGGACCCCAGGAGGGGAGCCATGGACTTTGAACAACTATGCCAGTCTAAGCAACCCACCCTAACCCCCTAGGATAACAGTTGGACAATGGCCCAAGGAAGCACGGTAGGAAGAGAAGGGACATAATAGTTGGTTCTGGGAACAGGGTCTCAAGCATGTCCCTAAGACAGAGACTTTCCACTCTGATGATTCAGGACCCTCCTCCCTTGGTGACAGCTCCAAAGCCACAGGTGCCCTGAGAACACTATCTTCCTGGACACCCAAAGCTTTGCTCCTGCCCTAAGATGCTCAGAGTCCAGGGGTGTACCTTTCTGCTGGAAAGGACACATTCCTAGGTCAGGAAGTCAGAACCCTCCTAAGAGGCCTCTTGGAGAACATACCCAACAGGCCTGCAGTTCTAGCCATATAAGTATGTGGAGCCATGTGACATTAAGAAGCCACTCTTCCCACCTGGATGCTCAGTTCTGACTCACTAGAGACCTTTACCGATGTGCCCCAAGAGAGTGACAGACTCTGAACCTAAGCTAATCTAAGAGCCATGTTTATTCATTTAAAAATACTTGGCACTGCTCTAAATCCCAAGTGATGTGGAAAAATCAGTTGGCCCTGGCCAGGTAGCTCAGTTGATTAGAGTGTTGTCTCCATACACCAAGATTGTGAGTTCAATCCCTAGTCAGGGCACGTACAAGAATCAACCAATGAATGCATAAATAAATAGAACAACAAATTGATGTTTCTTTCTCTCTCCCTTCCTATCTCTCTAAAATTAAAAATCAGTTGAATCAGAGTCAAAAGGACATTTGTTTGACTTTCAAGCCTATGACTTTATCTCTGCTACTTTGTTACTTAAAACTCTCATGTGAAAGACTAAAAAAAAAAAACTATATACCTGTAAGTTCCATTAAAAGTCTATTTAGCTATCATAAACAGTACTAAGGGGAAAATGAAATAAATGGCGACTTAATAAACTAGAAAAATAGAGAAAAAACAAAACAATACTTTAATAAACAGAATAAAATGAGTAAAGTAAAATCAAGTCTATCAGTCAATTCTCCAAAGCTGATTAAACTAAATTCACCTAATAAAAGACAAAGGCTGTCAGATAGCATTAAAGATTAAAATCCAGGTATATGCTGCTTAGAAGAAAAACACATGAAATAAGGTGACAAAGAAAGATTGAAAATTAAATGCCAACAAAAAGAAAGTAGGAATAGCAAAGGAATGGAGAAAATTAGGGCTCAAAACAAGATAAAAAGGATACTCCATATGATAAAAATGTACAATTAAGAACATATATTTATAAACCTATGTGCATTTAATAATATAGGTGACAAAATCATAAAGCAAAAAAACTACAGAAGTCCAAATAGAATGTAATAAAAATAAAGTGTTCCAAGGATGCTGCGATTTTAGGACTGGGTATGTCTAATAAGCAAAAAGTCAGTAGGAGCATAGATGTGGTGATACATACAAGTAATTGGAGTGACAAATACACAGAGTCTGACATTCTTTTCTTTTCTTTTTTAAAGATTTTATTCATTTATCTTTAGAGGGTGGGGGAGGAAGGAGGAAAGAGAGGGAGAGAAACATCAGTGTGTGGTTGTCTCTCATGTGCCTCCCACTGGGGACTCAGGCTGCAACCCAAGCATGTGCCCTGACCAGAAATCGAACCAGCAACCCTCTGGTTCATAGGCTGGCATTCAATCCACTGAGCCATACCAGCCAGGGCAAGAGTCTGACATTCTTCAAATGGAAAATATATTTTGTTTGTATATCCATGAAACATTTACAGAATTAAGTCAGGTACATGGCCACAAAGAAAATCTTTTTTTTAGTTTAAATTTTTTTCAATTACAGTCTGTATTCAATATTATTTTGTCTTGGTTTCCGGTGTACAGCATAGTGGTTAGACAACCATGTATTTTACAGAGTGTCTCCCTGATATTTCCAGTACCCACCTGATACCATACATAGTTATTTCACTATTACTAACTATATTCTCTGTGCTGTACTTGACATTCCCAGGACTATTTTGTAACTACCAATCTATTTCTTAATACCTTCACCTTTTTAAGAAAATCTTAGTAGCCCTGACCTGTGTGGCTCAATTGGTTGGGCATCATCCCACAAAGCAAAAGGTCAGTGGTTCAATCCCCAGTCAGGGTATATGTCTTGGGTGTGGGTTCGGTCCCCAGTCGGGGTGTGTATCACATCAATGTTTCTCTCCCCTTCTCTCTCTGTCCCTCCCTTCCCCTATCTCTAAAAAATAAATTAATTAAAGAAAGAAAGAAAGCGACCTAAGCACAGATTTACTAGAAATGAAAAGAATCATAAGAAACAGTCACAGGTAAATTTAAATAATTTAAAAGAAATGGATAATTTCTTTGCAAAATTGAAGCCACCAAAATAGACCAACAACAGTCTACCATGAAAAAGATACCAGGACCATACAGGCCCACACAGGCCCACAGCTGAATTTTAGCTAAATTTTAGTGAACAAATGAGTCCAATGTTCTTGTAACTACTTTTCTCATACTGAGGATGTATACAAATGATCTGAGGCTCTTGTCAAAATGCAGATTGGATTCAGTAGGTCTGAGATTGGGCCTGAGACTCTGCATTTCTAACAGCTACTAAGTGAGGTGGATGCTGTTGGTTCATGGACCCCCTTTGAGTAGCAAGGATTTGACAATTTCAGTCAGTGGGAAACAAAGATATAAAATTCCGCACTTCATTTTACTAGCTAGCACAACACATAAATACTAAAATCAGATAAAGGTCATCCCAACAATAACACATTTCCAACTTTAATTTTGTTTATAAATATAGATGCAAATCCTAAAGAACATATTTGCAAATAGACTCTGGCATGAAATAAAGAAATTAGAAAGTCCTTCAATATGAAGAAACCTAACAATATGACTCTATATCGATAAACTGAAAAATATATAAGCATATTAATAGATTCTAAAAGCAGGCATTTCTAATAAAAACTAAGTAAAATAGGAATAGATGGAAACTAAACAAAACTAGGGATATTTATCAAAACAATAACTATTATTTTAAATGTCAAAACACCAAAACTAATAAAATCAAGGAGACAAGGATGCACACAAACACCATTATTTCTTGACACTCTTTAGGGCAGTAGTTCTCAACCCCGATGCTTCTCCAAAGAGGACACACAGATGGCCATTATACATGTGAAAACATGGTCAACATCACTAATCATCAGAGAGATACAAATTAAAACCACAATGAGGTTTTACCTCACACCTGTCACAATGGCCATCACAAATAAATCAACAAACACAAGTGCTGGTGAGGACGTGGAGAAAAGGGAACCCTCATGCACTGTTGGTGGGAATGCCAACTAGTATAACCAATGTGGAAAACTGTACAGAATTTCATCAAAACACTAAAAATGGAACTGCCTTTTGACCTGGTAATTCTACTCCTGGGAATTTATACAAAGAAACCTGAAACACTAATTCAAAAGAACATAAGCACGTCTATGTTCATTGCAGCAATTTTTACAATCACCTAGAAATGGAAGCAGCCCAAGTGTTCATCAGTAGATGAGTGGTAAAACCACTATGGGACATTTACACAATGGAATACTACTCAGCTGTAAAAATGGAAATCTTACACTTTGTGACAGCATGGATAGACCTGGAGATAATTATGCTAAGTGGAATAAGCCAGTCAGAGAAAAACAAATACGATATGATTTCACTCATATGTGGAATCTAATTAAGAAACTGAACTAACAAGCAAAACAGAGACAGACTCAGAGATAGAGAGCAGGATGACAGCTAAGGGGGTAGAGAAGGAAGTGGATAGCTTAAGAAAAAAGGAAAAAGGACTCATGAACATAGACAACAGTGTGGGGATTGCGGGGGAAGAGAGTATAAGGGGGACAAATGGTAATGGAAAAATACAACAAAAATAACATAAAAATAAAATATAACAACTTCTGTATAGAAAAGATAACATGAACAAAATCATAGACAACAGATGTGGATTAAAATTTTTAACACAAATGATACAGGGTTAATTTGTATACTTTACAAAAATTCCTTACAAATTGATAAGAAAAAGATGAAGATCCCCAAATAAAAAATGAGCAAAAAGTATCCATGTACAATCCACAGAAGAGCTAGTCCAGACACATGAAAAGATGCTCAAACCCTCCACCAGGCAGGGCATATAAATTAAAGCACTTATGAGATATCATTTTATACTCATCAGATTCACAAAATGTAAAATTAATGCTGGTAGAAATGAGAGAAAAGGGAATTTTCATAAATTGCTGATGGAAATAGCATTGCCAAAGATTTTTGGGGCTACTTCTGGCCAAGATGGAGGCATAGGTACACACTGTGCCTCCTCACACCAAAAGAAGGGCAACAACAAATTTAAAAACAAAAAACAACCAGAACTGACAGACAACCAAACTGTATGAAAGCCCGACAACCAAGGAGTTAAAGAAGAAACATTCATTCAGACCAGCAGGAGAGGCGGAGATGGGCAGCCGGGCAGAGGACTCACAGCAAGGCAGTGACTGGAGGACCAGGGCAGACAAGGCAGTGGCTGGTGGACCCGGCGAGGTGGCACCTGGCAGACTGGGTGGTCCCACGTCCGTGTGCAGAAAACCGGGAGGAACAACTAGGGAGCAAGACAGACCTCGCAACCCAGAGTTCCAGCACAGGGAAATAAAACCTCTGACTGAAAACACCTGTGGGGGTTGAGGCAGCAGCGGGAGAAACTCCCAGCTTCACAGGAGAGTTCGTTGGAGAGACCCACAGGGTCCTAGAATGTACACAAACCCACCAACCCGGGAATCAGCACCAGAAGGGCCCGATTTGCTTGTGGGTTGCAGTGGAAGTGACTGAAAACCAGCAGAGAGCAGAGCAAGTAGCATTATTCCCTCTCAGACCCCTTCCTCACAGACGGCGTCACAACACAGCGACGTGGATTGCCCCACCCTGGTGTGAACACCTAAGGCTCCGACCCTTACTATGTAACAGGAGTGCCAAGACAAAAAAAAAATGGTCCAAATGAAAGAACAGATCAAAGCTCCAGAAAAAAATACAACTAAGCAATGAAGAGACAGCCAACTTATCAGATGCGCAGTTCAAAACACTGGTAATCAGGATGCTCACAGAATTGGTTGAATATGGTCGCAAATTAGAGGAAAAAATGAAGGCTATGCTAAGTGAAATAAAGGAAAATGTACAGGGAACCAACAGTGAAGGGAAGGAAACTGGGACTTAAATCAACGGTGTGGACCAGAAGGAAGAAAGAAACATTCAACCAGAACAGAATGCAGAAACAAGAATTTTAAAAAATGAGGACAGGCTTAGGAACCTCCAGGCCAACTTTAAACGTTCCAACATCTGAATCATAGGGGTGCCAGAAGGAGAAGAGGAAGAGCAAGAAATGGAAAACTTATCTGAACAAATAATGAAGGAGAACTTCCCCAAGCTGGCAAAGGAAATAGACTTCCAGGAAGTCCAGGAAGCTCAGAGAATCCCAAACAATTTGGACCCAAGGAAGCATGCACCAAGGTACATAATAATTACATTAGCCAAGATGAAAGATAAGGAATCTTAAAAGTAGCAAGAGAAAAGGAGACAGTTACCTACAAAGGAGTGCCCATAAGATTGTCAGCTAATTTCTCCAAAGAAACCTTGCAGGCAAGAAGGGGCTGGAAGGAAGTATTCCAAGTCATGAAAGGCAAGGCCCTCCATCCAAGATGACTCTATCCAGCAAAGCTATCATTTAATGGAAGGGCAGATAAAGTGCTTCCCAGATAAGGTCAAGTTCAAGGAGTTCATCATCACCAAGCCCTTATTATAAGAAATGTTAAAGGGACTTATCTAAGAAAAAGAAGAGGATCAAAAATATGAATAGTAAAATGACAACAAATTCACAACTATCAAGAACCAAACCAAAAAAAAAAAAAAACTAAAACTAAAA
>PVJI01008745.1:0-27330 GCA_004026765.1 Micronycteris hirsuta | reverse complement strand
AAAGGGGGGGAATGTGGGTGGCAGGGGTGTGCACAGTGGAGGGGAATAAAGGGGGGGAAATGGGACAACTGTAATAGCATAATCAATAAAATATATTAAAAAATAAAAATGAATAAAATCTTTTAAAAATTAAAAAAAATATTTCTTTTGGAAGACAACAGAGCAATAGCTCTTAATTTTAAAAGACAGTTACTATACTAACTAGCAATTTGACTTCTGGCTGTCTATTCCATTAGTAGAAATGGATTAGTACTCTATATAGGGACATATGTTCAATATTTATTGCTTTGCCTTTAATGGTCAAGAGCTGGTAACAAAGTAAACATCTATCAAGAGCAGTCTGGCTCAATAAAGAGTTGTCTGCTACAGCACTGAAATATTATATAGTCATTAAAATTAAATTAATAAACAAAAATGTTCATGGCAGCACTGCCCATAATAACCCCAATGCCTATCAGTAGAATGAATAAATGAATTCTGGTCTATCCACACAATAGGATATCATAAAGTAACCAGAATGAACAAACTACAACTACTATGAATATCATATGTAAAATGTTATACAAAAAAAGTATCTACTCAATGCTTCCATTTATATAAAGCACAAAGCAGGCTAGAAAAAATATGTGCTGTTAAAGTCAAGCTGATAGTTACCCTTGAGTGTGGGTGGAGGGGGAGGTACATAGAAGGAGGCATGATAGGGATGCTGGGACACCGGTAATGTTCTGTTTCTTGTTCTGGGTGGTGGTTACATGGTTGTATTCACTGTGGAAATTCACCTAGAAGTATACTCATGATTTGTGCATTCAGAAAAGAAAAAGAATTAGAACCATTACAGTTTGCAGGGATTTCAACTAGTTATCATTGGTTTAGAAAAGCAGAATGTAGAAAATTATGTATAATATAATTGCATTTTTATATAGCATACAACAATAAATCCACATTGATTAGGCATTACTGTGTATGTAAATATATGCATATATGAGGATATGCATAGGTCTATATAGGTTTATACGGGACAGATAAAAATATGGAAGGCCATATAGGGGGTTAACATGGGTTCCCTAGGTGAGGGAGAAGGAATGATGAGAGCCATGCTTGTGCTAGGGCAGGAAAGGTAGAAGAAAAAGAAGTGCCCTGTTCCAAAAAATGCATAATATGATCCCATTTATGTAAAAAAAAAATCAAAGAGAAAAATTATTTAGAAATAAGTTCTACCAAAGATTAACTTGAAACCTGGTCAATGACACATGTTGCATTATTCAAGCACCATGGCATATTATGTACATTCAATAATTGTCCATATAAAAATATAAAGCCTCAAGATTATTAATAAATAGCAGTGGATACAAAAAGTCTATTTACCAGCTTGTAGAACTTTAATAGACCCAGACAGCCTGAAAATCCTTTCACTATAATCTTCTAGAAGTACTGCATAAAATGTTACATAATTATTTTAAATGTACAGCTAGGCTCACAAATAATAAAAGCAAATCCCCAGGTGCCAGAAACAAAGAGGGAAGTGACAAAACAGAGGGTAAGTTCTTAAGCTAATGGGGACATGGTGGTATTTGTCTCCAGAACCTAGGGGTCTGGTGTTAATTCCCACACAGCAGTAACAAATGATGCTTTGGGCTTTGGGGGGTAGGGAATTGGAACTGAGAACTCTGCATAAAGCCAAGACCCTCAAAGGACTATTCAATTTATGAAAAGATTTAAAAACAAGAGACCACAGGACACAGGGCTTTGGGTGAGAAAAAAAGAAAAGCTCTCTGAGAATACTAAACCACAGGACCACGATTCACAATGCTTTTACTCTGCCCACATAGTTCAGAAACTCCAGACTAAAAAATAATGAAAGAATTATTCTTCAAGCAGTGACACTCCTGAGGTACAAGGTAGAAGCAAATAAATGCTTCTCTGAAGAGATGTGCCCACATCCCAAATATCATGGAATTTTCACAGAAGAAAATACAAGTCCTGTTAATAATGAGTTCATACTATGATGGACACATGGATAAAACTAGGATGGGGGATGGAAGAAAAGGGGGAGGTAGGTTTGGCTGGGGTGGGGGGAGTGGTTGGGGGAAAATGCAGACAACTATAATGGAACAACAATAAAATAATTATTAAAAATAATGAGTTCACAATAAAAAGTGACAAAGTCCAAGCAAGAATAAACAATCCAACCTGATCAAGAGTCTGCATATGTGACAAACATACTATTATACTCCCACAAACTTCAAATACAAGGAGACAACCAGAATCAAATGATAAAAGAAACACATTTAAAATGACTGAAGACAAGAAGGAAAACAATCAAATCATCAGAATTAAACCCTATGGGGAAAAAAGAGCAAGCAGAATTTTTAAAAAGATTTTATTTATTTATTTTTAGACAGAAGGGAAGGGAGGGAGACAGAGAGGGAGAGAAACATCAATGTGTGGTTGCCTCTCGCGTGCTCTCCACTGGGGACCTGGCCTGCAACCCAGGCATGTGCCCTGACTGGGAATCGAACCAGCGACCCTTTGGTTCGCAGGCTGGCAGTCAGTCCACTGAGCAACACCAGACAGCACAAAAAAGGCATGAATTATAAACAAAAAGATTGACAAACTGGATAAATTGAAATGTAAAACTTCTGCTTGAACATATATCTCAAAAAGAAAGTGGCAAATCAAGTCACAGACTGGGAGAAGAGGTCTGCTTCCCAAATAAGGAACAGTGGATTAGTATCAAGAAGTGCTTTAAAGTTCCTCAAAATCATTAAGAAAAAACAAATAGCTATAGTATTATAATAAGCAAAGGATACAAACATGATTTTCTTATAAGAAAATAGACTAACAAACTAATTAGATGTACAATGTCATTTGTAATAAAGAAATGTAAATTAAAAGTGAGATACTTTACAACTCTATACACACACAGAGTGGTAGGTAGGCAAAAGGTTTATGGTTGTTCGTATGGAAAATAATACAATAAAAAATGATACAAGATTAAACTCTATGTTTTGCATACTCACAACTGTAAATTTACATTTGCCCACCTGTGTGTGTGTGTGTGTGTTTTGTAAAATTGAATTGTGGTTAAGCACAACTCATGTCAGGCAGAAGTTTTACAACATTAAATGACAATCTTCAGTAAAATCGATGTTTAGGAAGCAAAAACAAAAGACTCATCCAGTACTGCTAGAGACTGAACATTTCTTAAAAGCACTCTCCTGGCATTATCAGCGGATTTTCACGTGAGATAATGGGGCAGCTCTGCATATCAAGTTGTACGCATGCATGCAGAGCACTCATCTTTAAGATCTTGTTCTTCTGGAACCACTCTCAGTGCCAAATTCTGTGTCAATCAGGGTTCAACCAGAGGCCAAACCCATAGGAGATATGCATACATAAGCAGTAGGAGAAGTGACTTATGCAAATAGAGAAAGAAGTTGGCTAAGCAGGCTCTGTAAGGCTGTAGACACCACACCTGATGCTGGACCTTGAAGTCCACGGGAGGGAAGATCAGAAGCAGGCTGAAACCCACAGGCACTAGCTGTTGGACTGACACCTGAGTCCATTCTTATTGCCTCTGGCATTGGTGATAAGGTCATCCTGCAGAAGCCAGGGCTCATCCTCACAGGCTAAACACACACACCTGGCCCAGGGGTCAGAGAAGCTGACAGGATCCAGGGGAACACAGAGCAATTGCAGGCCTAGCTGGCCTTCACACACAGCAGCAGCTCAGTAAGTGTGTGGGAGCTGCACAATGGCTGTGCTTCCCTTTGTCTTTCAAATCTCTCAATACCCCTCATGGCCTGCCTTAACCAGAAACAGACAAGAATAGAAATTCTGAGAAATGTAGTTCAGCCTAGTCAAATTGACACGTTACAAAGTCATCGCGTTCATTGTTTAATGGTTATGTCTCTTCAGACCCTCCTTTTGTTCTTGAGTCAGCTTTAGTAAATTATATTTTCCCCTAGGAAACTGTCCAATCTCCCATTTTTAAAAATTATTTGGATAAAGTTATTTACGGTATTCTTGTGAACTACTTTTAGCAATTTCTGCTAGAGCTAGCTATATCCCTTTTTTGCTCATTAATACGGCTATATTCCTATATTGTTTCTAGTTTAATTGCATTATAATCAGATAATATACTATCTTTGTTATTGATTGCTTAGTAGTTTGAGATAGTTTTGTGATCTAATACAGCAATTTTTCAACAGGTGTGCCTCAAGAATTTTTAAAACACGCAATATCTATTTAGTCAGAGGCACTGACTTCTTTTCCCTTAGACTATCAAATAAAAAAACGACAACAGCCAACACAAAAATAGCCATCTGGTGTGAATGAATCAAAATTATACCAATTTTTTTGGTCAGGTCAGCAAAACATATTTTTTTGTATGCCGCAGAATTTTAGTAATTAGTTTATATGCTCCTTGAGGTGAAAAAGGCTTAAAATTGCTGATCTAATACATGATCAATTTTTATAAATGTTCCATGTATGCTTGAAAATAATGTGTATTCTCTAAAACTGATTGTAGAGTATACACATACAGACACACACATGGCCAGGAGCATTAATTGGGTTGTTTAATTTTTATACACTAATGTTTTTTATTTACATGATCAATTACTGATAAGTATATTCAAAATCTCCGTCTACCTCTTTCTTCTAGTAGTTATGTCAATTTTTGAATTATAAATTTTAAAGCTGTTATTAGATGCATATTTTTATAATTACTGTGTTTTCCTGGTGAATCGTTCCTTTTAGCATTCAGTAATGACCTTTTTTTTATCCCTAATGATGATATTCTTTGCCTTAAAGTCTATCCTGCCCAATGTTAATATTGCTAAGAGTTTAATTATGCTTTTTTCCTGCCCCACAGGGGTTTCTTTTACTTTCCTACCAGCTCAGTTATACATTTAAAAAAGATATTTGTTATATTTTACCCATTATTTTGGTATATATAGCAGGCAGCATTGCAGGATATCTACCCTGACAGATAGATAAATCTTGAGGTTCTCAAACTTAGAGAAAAATTAAAATATACTTCCCTTTAAACAGAAATCACTTATTGTTTGATATGCAATCAGAATAGCAGAATTGCACTATGTATGTCTAACCAAGACCCCATCTTGTCAATGAAGGTGTCAAATCATATTAATTGCGGGGCCCAATCTGAAAGTATTCACTTTGTATCTCCAGCAGACGAGAAAATAACATGCTTTTCCAGACAAGATCAGGCGCATTCAGGGTGGTATGGTCATAAACTACATGTTTTTTCAAATAATACACTCACGTAGCTTACCCCAAGAATCTGATATGGCCCCCATCCCTGAATTGTGGTTCCCCCATGATTGAGAATTACCAGTTTATGGTATGACCAAAGAAAATTACAGCTGAAGGCTGGAAATATTTTATTACATTAATGGTTTAGCATTCCTCCTTCTATTCCTGGGCCACTCACAGATGGTGTAGTGTTTTCTGTGTACTCTGAGTTTCTTTCGGTACATTTCCAAACTGCTCTGGTGTCTTGGTTAGTGGACATCAAAGAGACCAAAACTAGGCTCAAATCCATCTTACATCTAGAAATTTGTGAGTCCTACCACTGGAACTGACATTTAAGCTAGTCTTAACTATAATAGCTTACTAGAAACTTCCAATACCCACACTATACATCAGCTCATGGTGGAAATTGGGGTCTACTTCTTTCTACTACTGGTTCTGCAAAAGACTATATCAGTGACCATGTTCATAAGGAAGGAAGGCCTTAGTTCTTACTAAACAGGCTCGGGTTTTGCTTTGGTCAAGCTGTCAAGTTTGTGCACTACATAGAACGCCTTAAAAAACTCATTAAAGTCGATGCTTCCATCTTTGTTCAAGTCCATTCTGTTGGCAAGCTCATCAACTTGGGAATCATCAAAATAAACGTTGTAGTGACTACTAAAAAGTTTCCACATGGTATGAAATTCCTCCATAGAAATCAGACCTAAAAGAATATAGGAGAATGCCGTGAGTGTTCATTTTAAGGCCCATCTAAGGGAGGGATGTGGACACCATATTGATTGAATAGTCCCAATTAGAAGCTTACTAACATGCCTGACCATCAAGACACTGAAGGAAAGGAAAAAGAGAATAAATATAAGAAACAATATGTCACTTTAAACTGCTAAGTGATCGTAAGATTATTGTAAAGCTGACATGAGTAAACAGTGAAGGAATGGAGAGAGATTGTGAACTGTGGGGACTCTATGTGGCATAGAAATGATAAGATCTAAAATCTAAGGGAAAGGGACATGGTAGGAGGGCAGAGAGGAGGGCGACATCAAAGCAGAGGGAAAAGATACCCTAGCACTCAGCAAGAGCACTGGAAACAACGGCTCTGCCATTGTTTATAGGCAATAATATACTTCTCTGTTTTGATTATTAAGTTTTTGGGTGCTCAATGATGGCTGCAGTTAAGGACTATCTGATGATTTTTTTAAAGTCTGAAAATGTAGGTGATGGGCACACAATCAATAATATAGATGATATATCACAGAACTGTACATGTTAAACCTATATCATTTTACTAACCAATGTCACTCCAGTGAATTTAAGTGAAAAATAAATGAATAAATAAAGTATATCTGCAAGCAAAATAAATGTTATAACTAATTGCTGATGAGTTGTTAACTAATAATTACTAGGGGGGAGTGCGCTGACAACTCTCCCTGAGGTATTTCTATTTTAATAAAGGATTCTGAACTTTACAAAGCTAAAGGAGAAAATGAGTTTTCATAGCCCTCAGTCCCCAAACCGGAATCAGAACTCTAGAAATGATTTTTATGACCAGGAGTAACCATGACATTTATGAGACTGATACACTGCCTGCTGTGCTGAGAGAGTCACTTTAAATGAACAGTGAATTATCTTTTCATCTATACTGGTGACTTATAAAAGGAGCTATTTTTGCCTGACTAATGGATACATAGGCCTCTATCGGACCATATGGTCTTGAACACAGTTAGTAGCCAACTAAAATAACAATAATATTAAAGATGAGTTCTAGAAAGCAACAGAAGAAAACACAGTTCTAGTTTTAGAGAAATAGACCAACCTTTGCTTTCTACTGATAGTGAACAAATCCAAGTTCATTTACCTGAGTGATCTGAGTCAATGACATTGAAGATGATTTGCAGGTCAGATCGGTATCTGTACAGAGTTTCAATTAGAGCAGACTGAACCTAAAGTAAAGATTTTCTAAATGTTAAAACATAGAACTAATAACATAGATCAATTTAGTAAACATAACAAGCATAAAACATCATCATCAATTCAAATTAGGCAATTTACATAGCCACTTGAGAAGGCAGGCCTTCCTTGGAGGCCCAACCCTCTTTAATCAGAGAGAAGACCATGTTCTTATGTTTGGAGGCATCTGCAGTCTGTGCTCCTCAGAGGACAGGGCCAAAGCGAATCAGGAAGCAGCAAATAACAATAGCCAACATTTACTGAGAATGCCTTGTGTGCCAGGCTCTGCACTAAGAGCTTTTCTGTGGGCTGTTTCATTTAGCCCTCAACACAGCCCCAATGAACAGAACTGTTATTATATCTGTTTTACAGATTAAAGAATAGGGAGGTGAAGTAAGTTTCCCAGGGTTCATATAGCTTTTAACTGGGATTTGAATCTCAGTTGCCTGAAGCCATGGTCTGTGAGCTGAGTCACAATGGTAAACTGCCCCTTAAGGGAGGTCCGAAGCCTCCCTTCTCTGCTCTTCACTTCCCATCTCCTCTGCAAATAATCACCCCAGTCCTAGTTCCCATCAGCTCACTTTCAGCCCTGTGTTAAACCAATTGCTGATGAGTTGTTAACTAATAATTACTGGTGGGGGAGGGGCTGACAACTCTCCCTGGGGTATTTCTATTTTAATAAAGGATTCTAAACTTTACAAGTCCTTAAGGTGTAAGATGTCAAGTCAGTAAGTCTACACACTCACAGTTTAAGAGGGACTATGTTGAGTGTTTTAAAGGGTGCATTATATGAAAGAATAGATGTCACATCTGCACTTCTGCTGGACAGCACTTAAGAATCATACATTTGCCATGGATTTGCTTGAGGAAGCTTTTTCTTCTTTTTGCCTATCCTTAGAATGCACACCTTTCCTGAACAGACCACAAGGTAGCAGAGAAACCCCCCTCCAAGACTGCCACTCCCATCCATCAGATGATTCCACTCCCAACTTTTCAAAGGACTAAATTACTCTTACAGGTTGCCCATAGGGTGTTTCTCTCCAGTCAGGTTCTAGCGAGGGCTGTGTTTCACTCGCCTCTTTCACAGGTTTTTGAATGTGCATATCATTGAAGCAGGACATGTAGTCAACATTTCCTTCTTGGTCTATGACAACCAGACGTGAACTCAGGGACCTCCACGGTAACTTCAGCCCCAAAACCGTCTCCATAGAAAAAGCCCATTGGCCCATAGAAATTTTTCCTACCAATAACAACCAAAAGTAAAAAAGAAAATAAGAATGCTTATTAATTGGTAGATAAGCTAAAGAAATTTGATAAAGAAATGCAACCTCCTCAGTGGAGCCAGTGGGCAGCCTGGGGTTTCAAGGCCTGGGTGCCTCCTGCTACCCTTTACAATTTGTCCTACTGGGCCCCAGGGGGCCAAGGGAAGAACAACTACAAAAAGTCTTCAGTGTCTCACAGCTCTTTCTCTTACTGTCGTGTGTAAGCAATCAGACTTTGGGCGATGGATTTCTCTTTCCTTTTTCTGATGAACCTAGTAAAGTATGTTTATAATAGAAGATTTAAAAGTGCAAAAGGATAGAAAGAAAAAAGTGGTATGAAGGATAAAGGATTACTTTTATTTTTAACATTTTGACATAGTATTCACTTTTCGTTTTCCCAGGTATTATCTTCTTATTCCCTAATATTCTATGTAGTTTTTCAAAGTATAAATATTTTTCCTGATTATTAAAGATATGCTCATGTGAAAATGATTTTGAATAAACAGAAAAAATAAAACAATATTCACAATTTATGTATAATATGTACAAACATTGTTGCTAAGAACATTTCCATACATTCCCCTTTGGTGCGTTGAACCTATAGCTCAATTTGGGGAGAATTTATAACTCAACACCATTGGCCCTTGAACATAGTAATATCTACCCATTCATTCCAATTCTTTTTCATTTCTCTTAATAATATTTCACAAATTTCATACACCAATCATTTGGTTTCTTCCTTAGTACTTGATTATCTATTATGAATGACATCTTTTAAGGTTTTCATTATCTAAAAGTTAATTGCTACCTATACTAATTATCAGTTTATTCCCACTCAGCTCCAAACCTACCCTTCTTCACCCTGTTCTGTGATATTGGAGCTGAACCCTGTAAACATTTTTTTTTTGGCAGCTGGTATAATGTTAGGTTTTGTCAGCAGAGGTTACAGGAAGAATGCTCTAAGACATAGCAGAAGAAATAGCTCTGATATGCTCTGCTTCTTGTTTCTACAGCATAGTATAGTTGCAAAGGTGTGTGGGAAATGCAGTGGCACCCACTCACTACTGAATTTCACTGACACCACGTGGGTGCCTCCCTTGCCAGCAGTCCGTGGGAGAGACACAGTGGTGCACAGCCCAAAGAAAATTTTGTTGGTACCACAGTGGGTGGCTTCATCCTCTCCAGTCCTGGCCCTCCAGCTCCAGATCATCTCTGACCTGAGATACCTCAGCATACTTCTACAGTGACATTGTGGTTTATACAGTGATATATAGTGACATTTTATTTCTTCCTTTCTAATTCTTATGGTTTTATTTAACTTGCCTTATTGCACTGGCTCACATCCCTAGCAAAATATTGAACAGAGTCTTGAGATTGGGCATTTGTATTAGTTTCCTATTGTTGTTATAACAAATTACCACACACTAAGTGGCTTAAAATAATACAAATTTACATCTTAGATTTCTGGAGTTTGGAAGTCCAGAATCAGTTTCATGGAGAGAGGAGATGCAGCCTAGAGATTTATCATACTTACTGTGGGGCTGGTAAATGCCCTACAATTCTGTATGCTCTAGAATCTAGCTGTTTCTTAACAGGCAAGCCTTTCAGGGTGCCTAATCTGACATATTACCAGAATAGAAGTCAAATTCAGGGTTGTTGTTTTCTTAAGTTGAAAAAAGCTTACTCAAAAGGAGAAATATGCCTTTCCCAAGCATATAATGGATCATATTTTATTTTTAGCTCTATCATTTCTCGTTAGTAAAAATAGAGAACTGAATCTTAAGAAAAAAAGAAAGAAAGGAAGGAAGGAAAGAAGAAAGGAAGGAAAGAAGAAAGAAAGAAAGAAAGAAAGAAAGAAAGAAAGAAAGAAAGAAAGAAAGAAAGAAAGAAAGAAAGAAAGAAAGAAAGAAAGAAAGAAAGAAAGAAAGAAAAAGAAAGAAAGAAAGGAAGAAAGGAAGAAAGAAAGAGAAAACTGGTCTGGATGTAACCCGCTATGTTAAGAAATGATAAGCATTATATACTTTTATTACCTGTTTTATCCCGGTCTTGAAGTTGGAAAACATTAACGAGGTCAGTTTTTCGTGCAATCATTCTCTCCTTTAATACCCTAATGGCACTACGTTCGATAGTGTGCACCCTAAGTTAAGAAGACAGTTATTAGGGAGAAATTACATAAATCATTCTGTTCTGTTTCATTTTTATGTGTTATGTTACCATTCACTAGTTTCTACTTTAAATGAATTCCCTAACTTCACACATACCATGTTACTAAGTGGTGAATGTGTGTATATGTGTGTATGTGTATGCATGTTTTGTAAAATTTTAAAAGGATCACCACTGGTGTTTTCTTTTTGATTTCAAAGACTCACGTGTACAATTAGTGTCTGAGAATACCCAAGACAATTTTGAAAAAAAGGAAAATAAAGAGGGACTTGCTATATAGCAGGTAATGAAATTTACCATACAGTTACTGAACCAAAACAAGCAGGTATTGACACAAGAGAGGATAGATACATAAGCAGAATAGAAATTTCACAAATATAGTGAACTATATATGCATATGTATAACAAAGGAAGTATGTATGACAAAGGAGGTACAACAATTCAGTAGAAAGGGCAATTGAAAAAAATGGTGCTAGCATAGTTAACTGACTGAAAACTAAACTTCTACCCCAGACCATTTACAAAAATAAATTCAAAATAAAGGAGGAGCAAAGAAACAAAGTAGTCAGGAGTCATATATCTCCCCCCAAAAAAGCGAAATGGCAGATTAAATCCAATCATATTGATAAGAACACCATATGTGAATGGATTAAATAAAAAACACACATCATAAGACTGAATTTTAAAAAAAAACAAGATTCAACTACATATTGTCTACAAGACACATACTTTGGTTTCAAGGATACAAAGAATTTGAAAAAAAAAGGACAAAGATACAACATGCAGACAATTATAGAGAGGTAGAGTGGCTATACTAATAGTAGACAGAAGAGATTTTAACACCTTTCATACCACATAGAAATCTCTGACATACACCAGGGACCGCAGGTTTTTGGGCAAACTGCACGTTAATTAAATTATTTCGTGATGCGGTCCTTAACAGATGGTGCGCAAAACATGAGAAAACTCGTGAGCGGTACAAAAATTATTAAGACAAAAGCTGTTATTAGTGATAAAGAGGAATATTTTATGATAAAAGAACCAATCAGCCAAAGAAGATAAAGCAACTTATAAACATGTGTACCTAACAATAGAGCCCAAAACTACATGAGGCAAAACCTGACAGAATTGAAGGGAGAAATAGACAATTCAGCAGTAATAGTTGTAGGCATCAATACTCTACTTTCTTTTTTAAAATTGCTTTCATTTAATTTTTTAAATTTTATTAAGAGGAGAGAGAGGGAGGGAGCAAGGGAGGGAGAAGGGGAGAGAGAGACATTGATTTGTTCTTATTTATGTATTCAGTGCTTCATTCTTTGTTTTTAAAGATTTATTTATTTATTTATTTATTTTTAGAGAGAGAGGGAGGGAGAAAGAGAGAGAGAAAAAAACATCAATGTGTGGTTGACTCTTGTACACCTAATCTAGGGACCCGGCCTGCAACCCAGGCACGTGCTCTGACTGGGAATCAAACCCGTGACCCTTTGGTTCACAGGGTGGTGCTCAATCCACTGAACCACACCAGCCAGGGCCAGTGCTTGATTCTTGACCAGGGATTTAACCTACAACCTTGGCATATGGAGACAATGCTCTAACCAACTGAGCTACCTGGATATAAAAGGAAAATCAAAAAGGATATGAAGATTTGAACAGCACTTATAAACCAACTAGATCTAACAGATATATATGTGTATATATGTGTATATATGTATGTATATGTATATGTACATGTATATAAAACACTCCACCCAACAACAGGAAGAGTGTACATTCTGCTAAAGCACATACGAAACACTTTCCACAACAGACCTTATATTAGGCCATAACATAAGCCTCAAAAGACTTTAAATGATTAAAATCATACAAAGTATCTTTGTAGACTACAAAAACTTACAGATTAATAGCAAGGAAATTTGGAAAAATCACAAGTATGAGGAAATTAAACAACACAATCCTAAATAACCAATGGGTCAAGGAAAAAAAATCACAAGAGAACCTAGAAAATACTTCAAGGTAAATAAAAATAAAAACACAACTTGCCAAAATATGAGATGCCACTAATGCATCTTAGAGGAAAATTTATAGCTATAAATGCCTATATTAAAAAAGATCTCAAATTAATTACATAATGTCTAACTTCAAAAACTAAAACTTAAAGCAAGCAGAAGGACACAAATGATAAAGAACAGAGGAGACATAAATGAAATAGAGAACAGAAAAACAATAGAGAAAATCAACAACATCAAAAATTGGTTTTTTGAAAAGATCAATAAAACTGACAAACCTTTAGCTGGAATGGCTAAGAAATAAAAAAGAAGGAAGACTCAAATTTCTAAAATCAAGAATGAAAGAGAGGTCATCACAGCTGACCTTACAAAAATAAAAAGAATTATAAGGAAATATTATGTACAATTACATACCAACAAATTAGATACACTAGATAAAATGGACAAACTTCTGTAAAGACAAACTAGCAAAACTGACTAAGAAGAAATCTTAAAAAAAACCCAAACTGAACATACCTGGAACAAGTAAAAAGAATGACTAAGTAACCATACAACTTCTCACAAAAAAGAAACTCAGGGCCAGATGGCTTCACTGGTGAATTCTATCAAACATTTCAAAAAAGAATTAATACCAATCATTCACAAACTTTTCCAAAAAATAGAAAAGGTAGGACTACTACCCACCTTATTTTATGACATAGCCAGCATTACCCTGATAGCAAAACCAAAGATTGCAAGAAAACTACAGACCAATATCTCTTATAAATATAGAAGGAAACTCCTCAACAAAATACTAGCAAACCGCATTCAGCAACATATAAAGACATGATTACACACCATGAACAAGTGGGATTTATCCCAGGAATGGAAGGTTTAACATCTGAAATTAATCAATGTAATACACCAAATTCATAGAATAAAAGACAAAAGCCACATGATCATCTTGATAGCTGCAGAAAACATTTTGACAAAATCCAATATTTTTTCATGATAAAAACACTCAACAAACTAGGCATAGAAGGGAACTTCCTCAACCTGATAAGGGGCATCTACAAAAACCACACAGCTAATATACTTAATGGTAAAAGACTGAATGGTGTCCTTCTTAAGATCAGGAACAAGGCAAAGATATCTGCTCTCAGCACTTCTATTCAACATTGCTCTGGAGGTTCTAGGTAGTGCAATTAATCAAGAAAAAATAGACAAATAAAGGCACCCAGTTGGAAAGGAAGAGGTAAAACTATCTTCATTCACAGATAATATGATCTTGTATATAGAAAATTCCAAGGAATCCACTAAAAACTATTAGAACTAATGAAGAACTTCATCAAGATTACACAATACACAAAAATAAATTTTATTTCTATAGACTAAAAATGAACAATCCAAAAATGTAATTTAAAAAAACAACTCCATTTACTACTGCACCAAAGGAAATAAAATAGTTAGAAATGAATTTAACAAAAAATGTCTAAGGCTTATACACTGAAAAGCACAAAACATTGTTCAGGGAAATGAAAAAAAATCCAAATAAACAGAACACTAGGACTTGGAAGATTTAATACTGTTAAGCTGGCACTAGCCACCAAATTGATCTAGACATTCAAAATAATCCCTATCAAAATCCCAGTTGGCATTTCTTGCAGAAGGTGACAAGCTGATTCTAAAATTCATAGGCAGTGCCAGGGGCCCAGAATAACCAACATTATCTCAAAAAAGAAAAACCAAGTTTGACTCACATTTCCCAGTTGCAACACCTACCGCAAAGCTATAGGAATGAGGAGAGTGTGTTACTCGTATTGGGATAGAGATACAGATCAATAGAATACAATTTAAAGTCTAGAAATAAACCTGTACCTTTAGGGTCAATTTATTTTTGACAAGTGTGCCAAGACAATCACATGGGGGAAGGAGAGTCTTCCCAGTTGATGGTGCTGGGACAACTGAATGTCCACACATAAAAGAATGAAGTTGGACCTCGCCCTGGCTGGTGTAGCTCAGTGGATCGAGCGCGGGCTGGGAACCAAAGGGTCCCAGTTCGATTCCCAGTCAGGGCACCTGCCTGGGTTGCGGGCCAGGTCCCTGGTGAGGGCCATGTGAGAGGCAACCATACATTGCTGTTTCTCTCCCTCTCTTTCTCCCTCCCTTCTCCTCTCTCTAAAAATAAATAAAATCTTAAAAAAAAGAATGAAGTTGTACCCCTATCTCATACCATGCACAAAAATTAACTCAAAATGGATCAGACACTCAATTATAAAAGCTTACTCAATAAGTTTCTTAGAAGAAAACATAGGGGTATATTTGGGGTTACACAATGGCCCTCTTATTTTCAACATTAAAAGCACAAGCAAAAGAGAAAAAAATAGATATACTGGATTTCACAAACATTAAAAACATTTGTTCTATAGATAATACCATCAACAAAGCAAAAATACAGCCCACGGAATGGGAGAGACTATTTACAAGTCATATATCTAAGAAGTGGCATGTACATAGGGTACATAAAGAATACTTACAATGCAATAATATAAAATGGGGGAATAATATACATAGGAAATTCAAAAAGAGAAAAATTCCATTTCCAAAAACATAAGATGGGTAAACTCAGCTGTCTAAACTATCCTAAAACACTGAGATTTACCATTTTTTATGTATCAGCTTGGTAAAAATTAAGAATAGGGTAATAATATCTGAGACTAATGAGGATGTGAAGAAAATGGTATGTTGTTTTTCAGAATAACTGTTACAACTCTTGGAGTATCTAGCAAAATTTTAAACATATAAATCCATAAATCTCATATTTTGAAATCTTACAGCAGCACTAAAAACTTACATATATGTGTATACACACAGAGAGAAATGTTTGTTATAGTATTGTTTTTAAGTGTAAAACCCTGGAGCCAATCTGGATGGCCATAAATTGAATAAGACTTAGTCATTTCATAATTGTTATGGCATATGTACACTACAGACTATATCTATTAAAAAGAATGAATTAGGCCCTGGCTGGTGTGGCTCAGTTGGTTGGAGTGTCATCCCATAAACCGAAGGATCACAGGCTCAATTCCCAATCAGGGCATATGCCTATGCTGCTGGTTCAGTCCCTGGTTGGGGTGCACAGAAGAAGCAACCAATCAATGTTTCTCTCTCACATCAATATTTCTATCCCTCTCTCTCCCTTGGCCCCACTCTCTAAAATAAAAAAGCATGTTCTTAGGTGGGAATTTGAAAAAAAAAAGAATGAATCAGGTCTATATATACTAACTTGGAGTGATGTTCATGATAGAATCTTTAGGAGAAAAGTCACTTGCAGAATACAGTGTGCAGCGTGACTGTCTTTGTAAAAACAAATGTGTGTGCGGTGCTCACTGACTTTCTCCTCTCACTGGGATATGCATTTAATGAGGGAAAGGATTTCTGCCTATTTTGGTCATTACTGTATCACCTGTCTCTAAAACAGTATCAGATACATACTAAGTGCTCAACTTTTTCAGTCAATAAATGAATAATTGCTTGTCTATCTTTGTATGAGGCAGGAGAAGAGGGTGGACAGGTCCACACCAGGTTAGTAATTTCAGTTGCCTATGAGGGAAAGGATTATTGAGAAGTAGGAGGAGGAAAGATTAACAACATTTCATTTATACATCATTTCTGGCCTCACTTGTTAATGATAAATATATTCATTTTATAATGAAAAAATCTTTAAAAGATAACGTTAAAGGAGAAAACTATGAGTGCCATCACACAGAGAAACACACACAACTCATTTGTCACATACATTTCTGGGTAGAGAGGCGACAAAGCCAGACCAGACTGACTAGGCTCTTACGCAGGGTCTGTGCAGAGAAGGCTCTAGGTTATGGGGCTGGGTGAGTGCAGGGGCCTTCTTTCCTTTATATTCAGGTAAGGACTGTGTGTGGATACCAACTACTTTATTCACCTAAAGAGATGTATGAATTAAAAATTGCTGCTCTTGGTGTCAAAAATGAGTATATTTGCTACTTGGTGTCTGGAACTATTTCCATTTTGTTTATACCAATGAGTAGCCAATAAGTAGTTGTCTTCACTCTCGTGGCTGCTCTTAGTCATTCTAGATTGGTTCTACTTGGTCACAGTACTGGCGTTCCGAATTCCTCTTTGACTCTAAGGCACAGTTAGTAAACACAAGGCCCACGGGCCGAATCCAGCCCTCCGCCTTGTTTCTACCCAGCGGCAGCACAGAGCTGCATGCCCCTAGTTAAGGAGCAGTTACATTTATACAGTCCTAAAGTTACATTCGACCCTGTGAAGGCAACCACGAGGCTGATGTGGCCCCCAGTGAAAATTAGTTTGACACCCCTGGTCTAAGGCTTAGAGGATACACACCTTTGGTAGAGAGGACTTAGGCATGTTGCCTTTGTTACTTGGTACTGGAAGAATTGGAGGGGCGAACGAAATCCCACCCTGATGTAAGCTCCTCGATTGCTGCCTTCTTCATAATAATTAGAAGCAGAAAATACTGTAATGACCTGATTAAACAGAAAGAGGGCAGATTCACATAGAATTAGTTCTCAAAATGTCCTTCAATAAAATCAGAAATAGCTCGAGTCTTAAAAAAAGCAAAAATCAAAGTTCCAAATCTAAAGTCTAACAAGATTTCCTGTGATTCCATCAGAGAGAAACAAGGCTTTTAAATCAGTTTCCCCAGAAGTACTGACTTCTAGCCCTCATCCCCACAGTTTTTGGCCTTGCAATCCTATGTACAGTTTTAGCTCCGTATCTTAAAATCCCCCTTAATGCTCAGTTTTGAAAATTCTAATTTTCCAAGAGTATAAAGCCTTTATTTTCTTTCCCTGAGATATTTGAGCATTCAAAATAAAACTTTTGTAGTATCACAGTCTTCTTCTTTTGCTTTGAGCTGAATGATTTAGAGGGCTCAGCCCACCTTTCCCAAAACCAGTGCTTTAAGGGCAAAGAAATAGGGGCTAAAATGAGGGACCACGAACACTCTGTTGGGAAGGAACCAACCAGTCTTGGGGCTGTGGTGGAGGATAGGAGGGTAATATTTGTCAGTGACAGGAAACCTGGCTTAAACCAAGTCCTGCCTTAATGAACATATCACTTCAGACAAGCCACTGGTATTTTCTCTCCATTTTCTTATTACAAAGAAACCCTATAAAATACTTGTCTTAACCACTGTGCCATTGTTAGTATGAAGCTCAAATGAACTAATAGATTTAAGAAAAGTAAAAGTTGAAATAGAAGGAAATGCCACGCACTTGGTATTGTTTTGTGTTTATCACTGTTCAGGGTTAGAAAAAGGGACATTCCAGGAAAACTTGGGACAAGAAACCAGGTCCTCAGTCCTCACCTCTTGTAGCTTTATCACACACTACTGCAGGAGCACAACACACTCCATTTTTGTGGGTGCAGCTAAGCTGACCACAGAGAGTGACTTGCTAGAGTTCACCTACTCAGTGAGTAGAAGGGAAGTGTGTTTTGTTGCTCTGCCCTGTACCAGGACCATGCCAAGGTGAAAGAGAGCAAACTGGATTCACTGCTGCCTTTTATGTGCTCAGTGAGTTTAAGGACATTCTCAATCCCATGGTACTGGAGAGTTGCCTGGTGGTTAGTGAAAGCCTTTCTGTGTGCATACTTAGTGTCACATGCAGAGTTTCAATCTTTGAGATTAGGGAACTTTAGGGAAATAAACCCAAAATCCCTTAGGATGAGGGACAGAGAGGCCCCTTCCAACAACTTATGTGAACCCTACAGTCTCCTGTTTATGTCTCCTAAAGCAAGGCCTTCTTCTGTTGGTACTAGGGAAGACATCTTCCCATGAGCCTCTAAGTGAGACACATCTTCGGTAAAGAAAGACTATACTGGGGGGGAAAGATGTCTGTGATGACGTCACCAACAATGTTAGCTTACCTTCCCATCGTGGCAGAGTTCATACCCTTCGGGCTTACATTCGTGAGACCTAATGAGCAGTTTCAAGCGGTGTTTCCTAAGAAACTTGGTGGTAACATCTGGCCCAAAATAGCAGCCCCCTCCTCGGCATGTGTTTGGATAGCAGCCTCGTTTCTCTCTAGGATCACTCCACAGAACATCGGTGACCTTGAAACAACAAACCAGATTAGGCTGCTACTTGCAAATGAGAGTTTATCTTTCTAGATTCCAACTTCTTTTCCAGGAATATTAACCGATGTTACCCCAAAGTCTTACTACTTCTTATTACTCCTTCAAAATTGTTTCATATGTTTCTCTTCTGTGAATCTTTTCCAGAATAATTTTAATGCCCATAGCCACCACAATCCCTTTCTGCTAATCCCCAATAACCAATGGTGCAATAACAATGACTAATGTAGGGCCTGGTACTGGCATAAGAACAGACACACAGGCCAATGGAACAGAATAGAGAGCCTAGAAATAAACCCAAGTCTCTATGGTCAATTAATATCCAACAAAGGGGGCAGAAGCATAAAATGGAGTAAAAATAGCCACTGCAACAAATGCCCTGGACAGCTACATGCAAAAAAATGAAACTCGACCCACCAACTTACCCCATACACAAAAATAAACTCAAGATAGATGAAAGCAAATATAAGTTGTGACACCATAAAAGTCCTAGAGGGGAACATGGGCAGGAAAATCTCAGATATTTCAGACAGCAATATTTTCACTGATATGTCCCCTAGAGCAAGGGATATAAAGGAAAGAATAAACAAATGGAACTATATCAAATTTAAAAGCTTCTGCACAGCTAAAGAAAATATCAGCAAAATGAAAAGGGAACCAACCATGTGGAAAAAGATATTAGCCAATATTACCTTGGACAAGGGTTTGATTTTTAAAATAAACAAAGAACTCACACTACTCCACACCAGGAAGACAAACAACCCAATTAAAAAATGGGCAAAGGACCTGAACAGACACTTCTCCAAGGACATACAGAGGGGCCAGAGATATATAAAAGGATGCTCAGCATCACTATCCAGCATAGAGATGCAAATTAAAACCACAATGAGATACCACTTCACACCAGTCAGAATAGCCATCATAACCAAATCAACAAACAACAAGTGCTGGCGAAGGTGTGGAGAAAAGGAAACCCTAGTACCCTGTTGGTGGGAATGCAGCATAGTGCAGCCACTGTGAAAAACAGTATGGAATTCCCTCAAAACAAACAAACAAACAAAAAACCCTGCCTTTTGACCCAGCAATTACACTGTTGCGATAATATCTAAGAACCCTAAAACACCAATTCAAAAGAACTTATGCACCCCTATGTTCATAGCAGCACAATTTACAATAGCCAAGTGCTGGAAACAGCCTAAGTGCCCATCGGTAAATGAGTGGATCAAGAAACTGTGGTACATTTACACAATGGAATTCTACACAGCAGAGAGAAAGGAGCTCCTACCCTTTGTGACAGCATGGGTGGACCTGGAGAGCATGATGCTCAGTGAAATAAGCCAGGCCATGAAAGATAAATATCATATGATCTCACCTATAAGTGGGACCTAATCAACAAAATGAATAAGCAAGCAAAATATAACCAGAGACATTGAAATAAAGAACAAATTGACAGTAATCAAAGGGATGGGGAGTGGCAGATAATGGGGGAAAGAAAGAGAAGGGTCGTCAAGGAACATGGATAAAGGACCCATGGACAAAGCCAAAGGGGGATAAGATTGAGGGTGGGAGGTGGGGGTGATAGGGCAGGTGAGAGTAAAGGGGTAAAAATGGGGACAACTGTAAGTGAACAATAAGAAAAAGAAAGCTTTCATGTATGTGAATAAAGTTATTTTTACACCATCTATAGACATTAAAAAAATAACGAATGTAGCAATACTTAGTAACCATGAAGAATCAGTCATTGGCTTTTTTTCCTATTTATTGAATTTATTGGGGTGACATTGGTTAACAGCTTTTTAGAAAAAATCCATCACAATTGTTGTACAATTGCTGAATATACAAAGGTCTTTTTGCTTGAAAGAGCTCCATTGTCATGTTCAAAGGAGAGAGTAGTTTCCTACAATGAACACATATTAGGTGTTCTTAATAATGTCCAAAGAGATAAGGTAGGCCTCTCAGTTGTGACTTTGGCCCTGGTGTTTGTCTTGTTGAGTATATAACATGAGGAAGCCTTTTCCCCATCACTGATGTAGACAACTGCTCATCCCAGAGTACCTCTTAAGGCATCTCCTTCACTTTATGCCCTCTTGACAAGTAAGTACATCTCACTTTCAGCAATACACTGATTGGATTCCACAATGTGCTCTCCTAAATCTCCAAGTATTTTATTAGCAAAACAGTACCTTTTGGGCTGAAATAGGCAAACATAGGCCACATGATGCTCAGAACCAAAGTCCCAAGTGTCTAAGAATATGTTTAATAGAAAATTGGAGGTTCTATGTTTATGGCTCTAATCTATGTATAATGTTTCTTTTTTTAAACTTTCTGTATATTCTTTTTCTTTTTTTATTGTTGTTCTATTACAGTTGTCCCAATTTTCCCTTGTTGCTCTCCCCTGCCCCGCCCACCCCTCCACTGCTCCCACAGTCAATCCCCACCCTGTTGTCTATGTCCGTGGGTCATTTATACTTGTTCTTTAAGTAGACCCTTCCCTATAGGAGCTTAAAGCAGTAGTGAGAAAAACTAACCTAGTGGCTAAAGATGTGCAACTTTGAGAAAACTCTCTGGGTCTCAGTTTCTAGATCTTTAAAATCAGGGCTTTGGGTCAAATGACTTGTAAAGTATCTCAAAGTTCTAACAAACTATGATTCTAAGAGTCTATATTTTCCACGTGTTTCTTTGAAGGCATGAAGAACCATGCGTTTTAAGTTGTACAGTTATTCCAGTGGGTCTTAAGAAGAGGACCAGAAGTGGCTGTCCCACTCAACATGATTGTACAGCCATTTATAGGTTTGGCATTGAAGGGGAGCTAGAAATCAGTGAGGGAGAAGACAGTGAGGTGGAAAGAACAGAACTTGTTGGAGAATTACTCTGAAATAATAGGCACCTGGTCAGAACTGGAGAAACCCTGAACCAGGCACATTCCAGACATTTGCAGAGTTTTTGATGATAGATTGAAGTGAGAATTAAAATCACCCAAAGAAGATTCTCCCTTCTCCCCCACTGATTTCCAACAGTGGCACAACCCTATCCTACAAATAAATATCATTGTAGGTAACTTAAGTGTACACGTCCACTGTGTACCAGGAATGGAGGAAAGAAAATTAAAGGTATAAGTGAAATTATTAAAATATTGGGAATGAGATTCTGGTCCATTTCATCCTGTGTGAGCTCCAGTCACATACTTAGAGTCTGTAAGCTACCTCATCTATATTATTGGGACATGGGAGGTTCTATTAGAAAATAATGACCCCCAAGTCTTCCCCTCACACTTCTTAAGGCTACATATATCCATAATTCTAACTCATCTAGGTTTCCAGAGGCCAAGATATTCTTTTTATGCAATTCTAATCTCTTTGGCTTGATCTTTTTTATTCACCATAATCCTAGAAATGCTTATTCTATCTAACCTTTGGTCTTTGGAATTTAGATGTCCAAATTTAAGAAAGCACCCTCCCCTACTTGCTATAGGATATCTCTTAGACCTAGTTGATTTTTAAATACTTTGGATGTACAAGCCAGTGACGAATCCTATTTCTCTCTTACTACCCCTCCTCTCTCCCTCTCACCTCACCTCTCTTTCTCTTTTTCCTCATTGATTAGAGTATATTTTACATAAGAAATCACATTTTAGTCAACATTTTCAGCAACCAAGGTATAAGAGTATGGAATCAAGAAATAGAGGTTTGCCCTGACCAGTGTGGCTCAGTTGGTTGGGTGTCATCCCACAAAGCAAAAGGTGACTGGTTTGATTCCTGGTCAGGACACACGCCTGGGTTGCGGGTTTGGTACCTGGTCAGGACGTGTACAAGAGGCAACCAATCGATGTTTCTTTTTCACATCGATGTTTTTCTCCCTCTCTTTCTCAATCCTACCCCCTCTCTCTAAAAATTAATTAGTTAAAAGAAATAGAGGTTTCTTGGGGGTAAGCAACTAGAAGAAAGCTAATAGTACCATGATGCTAGTAGCAAGAGTAGCCCAGCTAGAAGTTTAACAGATAGAATCAGGGAAAGTAACAGATGAGAATAGCCCTCTTGGGGCCAGAATAAGCCTCAAAGACTGTCAGTACCCTGCCCCTGCAAAGGAGTCCAGCTTTAATGGGATCTGATTGTGGAGCCCCAGGTCACTGTTAAAAACAATAGCAATTAGTGAAGTAATAGCTGGGTCTGATGCAAATAGAGGCTGATGGGCCAAAGCTTAAAGTGGAAACCAGGGAAAAAGAGAGTCAAAGAAAGCCTACCTAAAAGTACAACTATTGTTGGTAGTCAGGCAAACTGTGTGCAAGCCCAAGGCAGCAGCACTTTGTGGGGAGGGACATCAGAGGCTACACACTGAGAGGGAATAGACTTCACTGAAATAGTCCAGACAAGTGACTAAACAAATAAATGAGCAAACAAGCAAATCAGAACAAGCCCCAGAGGAGCATGGGAATAACTATCTAGAGTACTATGATATATTACCTAGAATGTTCAGTTTTCAACAAAAAATTGCAAGACACACAAAAAATACACAGGGAAAAACAAGCAGGCAATAGAAATTGCCTTTGAGAAGATTAGCTATTAATTTAGCAGATAAAAATTTCAAAGCAACTGTTACAAACATGTTCAAAGACAGATATATAAAATAGTCCACTCAACAAGAACAGAATATACTTTCTTCTTGAGAGCACATGAAGCATTCTCCAAGACAGACAATATGCTAGGCCACAAAAAAGCCTCAATCTGGTTTAAAAGGATTTAAATCTCATTCAAAGTATGTTCTCCAACCACAATCGAATTCAAGTAGAAATCAATAAGAGAAGGAAATATGAGAAATTAAGAAATATGCAGAAATTAAACAACACACTCCTAAATAACATATGAAGTAAAGAAGAAATTCCAAGGGAAATTAGAAAATAGTTTGAGATAAGTGCAAACAAAAGCACAACATAGCAAAACTTTTGGGATGGAACTAAAGCAGTATGTACAGGGAAATTTATAACTTCATTTAAAAAAAGGGAAAATATCTCAAATCAGTGACATTACTTTCACCTTAGGAAACTAGAAAAAGAAGGGCAAACTAAATCTAAAAGCAGAAGAAGGGAAATAATAAAGGTTAGAGCTGAAATAAACAAGGAGAACATAGAGTACATTAGAGAAAAGTCAATAAAATCAGAAGTTGGCTCTTTGAAAAGATCAATAAAATTGACAAACTTCAGTGGGACTGACCAAGAGAACAAAATAGACTCAAATTACTAAAATCAGAAATGAAAGAGGCCACCATCACTACTGACCTTACCGAAAAAAAAAATTACACACATACCACATACCCACAGTTGTTTGTATGGAAAAATACAAATTAATAAATAATAATACAAGACTAAGCTGTTTTGCATACTCACAAGTATAAACCTACTTTTGCCCACCCCGTGTGTTTGTGTGTGTGTGTGTATTCTACAAATATAGGTCAATAAATTAGATTAATTAAATGAAATGGAAAAATTCCAAAGGAAGACATAAACTATCAAGACTACCAAGATGCAAACTACTCAAAAAGAAATAAAAAATCTGAATAGAACTACTATAGTAAGAAAGATGATTAAGTTAATGATTTTAAAACCTCCTATGAAGAAAAAGCCAGACTCAGATGGCTTCATTCTACCAAACATTTGAAGAATGTTTAATATAATTAATTCATAAACTCCTCCCCAAAACAGAAGAGGATATAATACTTCCCAACTCATCCTATGAGGCCAATCTTACATTAATACCAAAGACATCCCAAGGAAACTATACACCAATATCCCTTATGAATATAAATGTAAAAATTCTCAAAAAATATTAGCAAACTGAAGCCAGAAAAATATAAAATGGATTAATCATGACCAAGTGGGATTTATACCAGAAATTTAAGGTTAGTTTAACATCTGAAATCAATCAATATAATACAACATATTTAACAGAATAAAAGACAAACACCACAGGATCACCTTAAAAGATACAACAAAAGCATTTGACAAAAGCTAATACTCTTTTGTGATAAAAGCACTCAACACAGTAAGCACAGAAAGAAACTTCCTCAATCTGATGAAGGGCAGCTAAAATACAAACAAACAGCCAATATACTTAATGGTAAAAGGCTAAATGCTTCCCTGTAATATCAGGAATAAAACAAGAATGTCTACACTGCACTGAAGGTTCTAGACAGAGCTACTAAGAAAAAGAAATAAAAGGCAACCCAATTGAAAAGAAAGAAGCGAAATCATCTCTATTCACAGATAACGTGCAGTTGTACATAGAAAGTCCCAAGAAATCCACTAAAACCATCAGAATGAATAAACAAGTTTATCAAGGTTCCTTACATGAGATCAGTACATAAAAGTCAACTGTATTTGGATACACTGGCAATGAACAATCCAAAATGTAATTAAGAAAGCAATTCTAGTTACAATACTATTGAAAATACTTAGGAATAAGTTAGGAATAACCTTAACAAAACAGGTAGCTCAATATACATGGTTACAAAACACTGTTGACCTTAAAGATCTAAATGAATGGGAAGACATCCCATGTTCATGGAGTTGAAGACATAATATTGTTAAGATTGTAGTAGTACCCAAATTGATCCATAGGTTCAAGGCCATCCCTACCAAAATCCCAGCTGGTTTTTGGTAGAAATTAACAAGCTGATCCTAAAATTCATATGGAAAATTTAAGGGATCCAGAATAGTCAAAAAAATCTTGAAAAAGAAGAAAAAATGCGGAGAACTCACACTTCTGAGTTTCAAAACTTTGTACAAAGCTACAGTCATCAAAATTATGTAGTACTGATGTAAGAATAGACATATAGATTATGGAATAGAATTAAAAATCTAGAAATAAACCTTCATATTTATGGCCAATTGATTTTTGGTGAGGGTGCCATGACAATTCAATGAGAATAGTTTTTTTTTAAAGATTTTATTTATTTATTTCAGAGAGAGGGGAAGGGAGGGAGACAGAGAGGGAGAGAAACAGCAATGTATGGTTGCCTCTCACATGGCCCTCACTGGGGACCTGGCCTGCAACCCAGGCATGTGCCCTGACTGGGAATCAAACCGGGACCCTCTGGTTCCCAGCCCGCGCTCAATCCACTGAGCTACACCAGCCAGGGCGAGAATAGTCTTTTTAACAAACGGTGCTGGGATAACTGGATATCCACATGCAATAGGATGAATTTGGACACCTACCTCATAACTCAAAATGGATTGGACACCTAAATGTAAGAGCTAAAACTATAAAACTCTTGGAAGAAAACATAGGAATAAATCTTCACAACACTGGGTTAGGCAATGGCTTCTTAGATACAATACCAAAAGCACAAAGCAAAAGTACTTCTATTACTCTGGCTGAGTAAAAGAAGCCAGACACAAAAGACCACATATTGTAACATGTCCAGAAAAGGCAAGTCTATGAAGACCAAAAGTAGATTAGTGGTTGCCTAAGGCTGAGGGGAGCAGATGTGGAGGGGATGGGAGAGTGGGGGGTGGACGGAAATGGGGAGTGATTGATAATAGGCACAGAGTGCCTTTATTAGGTGATGAAAATGTTCCAAAATTAGATTGTGGTGATAGCTGCACCACATTGTGAATATACCAAAAAACAATAAATTATATACTTTAAATAAGTACATTATGTGGTAATGCAAATTATACATCAATAAAGCTGTTAAAATACAGTGATGAGTCAGAAAGAAGGATATGATCTGCTTATAAGGCTAAGTCGCTTTTTATCTCTATATTGTAAGGGACAACATCATCTGTGCTATATCTTCTTTGCCACTTTGGTGAACAGTTGGATTACCTACCTGTTCCCACTCATACTTTGTTAAATACTGAGAAGGGGATCCAGTCATTCTGACTCCCAGAGGTAGAGGGCGTCCTTTATGTCTCTTCAAGTCAGCATTGTTGGCTCTATCCAGTGGAACTGGTGGCATCAGCACAGATTTCAGCTACAAAACAAATTCATGCTTTAGTCAAACCCTATGCTTGGTGTGCTGCGCACAGAGACTTCAATACCTGTTGCTATTCTGTCTATATTTTTGTGCCTCAACCCAATAAAAACACATGGTCATCTTTTCCATCTTACCCACATCCTTTATCTTAGTGATCATTGATCTCTAGGAAGTGGGTCTGTAAATTCTGTTTGCACATTTTTCAAATAGAACATTGCCTTATAGGGAGTTTCCCATTAGAGTCTCTAAAGGACCCTGGAGGCACAGATGTCAGCGCTAGACATGATCTGAGGCAGGGGTGTCCAACCTGCGGCCTGCAGACCACATGCGGCCCAGGATGGCTATGAATGTGGCCCAACACAAAATCGTAAATTTACTTAAAACCTTTTTTTTGCCCTTATTATATGTAATATTAAAGGGACTTATCTAAGAAAAAGAAGATCAAAACTATGAACAGTAAAATGACAACAAACTTACAACTGTCAATAACTGAACCTAAAAAATAAAAGCAAAAACTAAGCAAACAACTAAAACAGGAACAGAATCACAGAAATGGAGATCACATGGAGAGTTATCAGTGGGGAGGG
>PVJI01008744.1:0-69225 GCA_004026765.1 Micronycteris hirsuta | reverse complement strand
ATTTAGAATGGAAGGGCAGAGAAAGTGCTTTGCAGATAAGGTCAAGTTCAAGAAGTTCATCACCACCCAGCCTTTATTGTATGAAATGTTGAAGGGAGTTATATGAGGTATGGAGGAATATCAACAGGGGAGTGGTAGGGGGAGAGGGTGGGAATGGGGCCCAGAACAAGTAGCATAAATGGGAGGTAGACAACAGACAAGGGGAGGTTAGAACAGTATAGGAAGTACAGGAGCAGAAGGACTTATGTGTAGGACCTATGGACAAAACTAAAGGGAAGGGAAAGGGTGGTAAGGGGGAGGGGGGAGTGAAGGGGGGAAATGGGGCAACTGTAACAGCATAATCAATAAAATATAGTTAAAAAAAAATTCCAATTGTTCGTTTCACCGGAAAGCAGTTGACTTTAGCACACGAACCTTGTATCATGCAACCTTGTTATAATCCCTTATTCTAGGAGTTTTTCTTGTCTATTCTGTGGAGATTTCTACACAGACAGTTACGTCATCTGCAGTTTCCTTTCTTCTCTCCCAGTTTCTACACTTGCTTGTATTTGTCACCTTGCCCTTGCTGGGCTTCCAGCGTGGTCCCGCACAGGAGTGACGAGAGCAGAACTCCTGGCCTTTCCCGTTCTTGGGGAGGAGCGTCCAGCGTCTCATCAGGAAGTGGGTGAGGAAGCTGAGTACCTCCAGTCTGCCAGGTCTTCTCTTCTTCACTGGTCCTCGCAGTTTAGTTTCACTCTGCCTTGGTGAAACGTCATGTTTCTTGTGCTTGGGACTCATTGATCTGTGGATTTATAATTTTCATCAAATTTAGAAGTTTTTCAGCCATATTTTTCTAATTTCTTTATTTCTCCAACTCTCCTCCCCTTTGATACTTGAGTTACATGGATACTAGGGCACTTGAGGTTGATTTACAAACTGCCTGGTGCTCTGTTCTTATTGATGTTCATATTCTCTTTTCTTTTTCTTCTTCTCCTCCTTCTTCTTTTTCTTCTTCTTCCCCTTCCTCTCCTCCTCCTCCTCCTTCTTCTCTCTCTCTCTCTGTCTCATCCACTCCCTCCGTCTCCAGTCTGTTTTCTCTCAGTGTGTCTTTCGGATAGTTTCTATTGCTATTTCTTCATGGTCTCTAATCTTTTCAGTTAATCTCATTCAGTGTGTTGTAGCTCTCTAGAAATTTGACTTTCAAATGTATATAGTATAAAATATATCTATAAAATATACATATGTACACACACACATATACCTTCATGCCTCTACCTAACGTATTCAAGCTTTCCTATGGTGTCTTGAACAAATATAATACAGCTAAAATAACTGTTTAATTTTCCTGTCTAATAATCCTATCGTCTGTGTCATTCCTGAGTTAGCTTTGCTTGGTTGATTCTCTTCCTGATTATGGGTCATATTTTCCTGCCTGGTCGTTTTTATTGGATACCAGACATTGTGAATTTAACTTTTTTGGGAGCTGGATATTTTTATATGCCTATAAATACTTGAGCTTTGTGCTGGCATGTGGTTTTGCCACTTGGACACAGCTCCTTGGGGGACCAGAGTAGCGTTTCACCCAGGGTAAAGTACTCTGAGTTCCCTTCCAGCTCCCGAGGGTGACGTGGGTTAAACTCCGCTCACGGGGACGGGGGGAGCCCTGGTGTCTGTCCTCTCTGCTCTTTCCTGGTCACTCTTTCCAGGCCCTGGGGATTCCCTCACACGTGCGTGCTGGTCCATTCTCAGCGGAAACTCGTTTCCGGAGTTTTCTCTCTGTGCAGCCTCCTCCTCTGTCGTGTTCTGCCCTGCGAACTCTAGTCCTGGGGGCTTTCCTGGACCTCCAGCTCTACCCTCTCACCTAGGGACGTCCTCTCCCCCGTCACATCCTGGGAGCTGGGGTCTCCTCTTCCGCTGGCCGCCTCCCCGCCCCTCCCTGCCTGTGCAACGCATCCTGTCTGTTCTGTCGCACTGATCTGGGTAGGATGGCAGTCTGGCGCCTGTTACTCCATTTTGGCTGGAAGCAGAAGTGGATGGCATATTTTAAAAATTAGTTGTACAATGTTAATAAAAAAGACAGTTTTACAGTGACAACAATAACCACAAAAAAAGGGATGTGGGTTGTGGGAGGCTGGGACTCAAACCTGCCTTTAGATTCTGCCCTTAGAAGGCCACAGGGCCTGGCAGATGAGTCGTGCCACGAACGAGAAGCAGCCTTGCTTTCCAGTTCCAGCATCTTCCGTGAGCTGCGTGTCCGCCGTGTTGTCCCGAAGACGGACTGCGGGCTGCGGCGTGTGTTAGGCAGTTTCATCCTGGAGAACCGGTTAGTTGGCATCAGCCCCCTGGTGGATTTCTAACATCTGAACTGTGTGGCTCTGATTTTTCGCCCCGACTCTTAAAGGCCAGGCTTTCCTGTGAGGGAGCCTTGTCTCAAACCCACCAGAAGTGTTGAGTCCAGAAGGCTGTCGGTGTTATGAGTAATGTAACCATCCTGTGCTTTAAATAGAAGATGTTTATACTAATGGGAATTAATTTAAAAGTTAAGATGAGAATAGTTTTTATTTTATCCTTTTTGCTTAAAGGTTTTGAAACAATGTAGCAAGTAAAATTTTATGAAAGCCACCTTTTTAGACAACTTTTTATTAAGTCAGTTTTGGGACCAGACAGCGCTAACCTAGTCATTACATCTCTCAGAGGTGTAACAAGTGAGCCCTGCAGCAGCTGGTCTTCCTGTGAGATACAGTCTGGAACCCACAGCCTTAGATCTTTCTCAGGTCCAGCCCTTGTGCTCATTGTCTGGCCTGCTCACCTCCCACCCGCTCCGTAATTTTATCTTCCTCGTGTGGTCAGAACTTGGCGGCCCTGCCGGCCCGCTAGGGAGGAGCGTCATTACAAGCTCTAGGCTTTTTCCTCTCTGTCACCCCAGCTGTCCCGGAGACGGGTGCGTGGTCCGGCCTCAGTCTCCTGGTGCGGCTGGACCTCGGGGCAAAGGACACGTGGGAGAGCAGGTTGTTGCTCCCGGATTGGGGGCTTCTTTCCTGCACAGCTGCAGGGTCTTGTTTGCTTTAATGCTGTGGGAAAAGAGGATTAACAGCTTACAGTACTCAGGTCTTTCAGTGTCTGACCGAAACAAGAAACACATCACTTCTGCAAAGGTAAAGGTTTGGGGGTGTGGTGGGGGGGCATGTGTGTATGTGATCGTGTGGGGGCATGCATGTATGTGAGCGTGTGGGGCGTGCATGTATGTGAGTGTGGGGGCATGCATGTGTGTGAATGTGGGTGTGTGGCATGTGTGCATGCATGTGAGTGCAGGTGTGTGGTATTAAATAAACACTCCAAAGACTCTCAGTTCCATGAAAAGTCTGTTAGGCAGAATGAAATCAGAGTACATTTCAAAATAAACTCATTGACACATTTCCTAAAAGCTCAACTTGAGAATTTTCAGGCTGTTCTTTCTGTAAGTGATTGTTCTCATTCTTGCTTCATTCATTAGTCATTGATTGAAACCCAGTACCTCACCTGAAATCCTGCCCTTCATCCTCCACCTGTGTTCTCATCTAGGTTTGTCTGGTCCTCATGTTGCATCTCCAGAGCCAGGCCCTTCACCAAGCTCGTGATTGGGTGGGGTGAGACCTGTGTCCTCGCTGTCGTCGGGGTTCCTCTGGCCCTGGCTTGGTTATCTGCTGGCCGTTCTCTCCTCTCCCGGACTGACTGCCCTACAGTTAGGAGGCTCGCTGAGTTCACCGCACCGCCTGGCACTAGGTCCGGCCTGGGAGGATGCTCACTAGCATCTTATTGAATTAAAAAATGTGCTAGCTTTAACCTGCATCATGTCATCTCAATTCAACATAGCCACACATTGCTTCTTAGGGTGGTCTTACAGGTTTTTCCTGGTCTCCAGTCCCATGATTGCATAGCCGCAGGCTCAGGAAAGACCTCTATACCATCTTTTTCCCAGAGTCAAGAGGCGCTGCTGAAGATCCGTTCATCAACAGGCAACGGCAGCGTTTTCATGTCAGTCAGGGCTGCCGTAGAATTCCTTCACTGTCAAGTGCACGAGCACTAGCTCTTGAGCGTCAGTTGAAACAGGTGGACTGGTACATGGGGTCAGTCCTTGTCATTTTCTGTGACGTGCTGCATTTCAGAGCTGGAGCTCAAGTGGTAGGTCCAACCCAGGGACGAGTGGGACTCTGGGCTCCTGACTGACCCACGTGATCCAGGGAGGACCAGGAGTCTGGGCCAGGGAGCCAGGAGTGGTACTCAGAGCCGCACATGGCGGGTGGGGGGGATCCAGGCCCTGACACCACAGGCGATACAGCGCCCCTCCACTGGGCCCGATACTCTGTCTCGGGATGGTTCTGAGCACGACCATGGCAACAGCTTTTCTGCAGGCAGCGCCTACCGTGGGAAGCCAGCTCGAACGGGAGATGCCTCCCTGCAAGTTACTGACTGAAGTCCTCATGCCTGACTGCTTCCACGATTGGTTCCAAAACGCCAAAACCCTGTCATAAGACTCTTTCTCTAAATGCATTCGTCTCGTGTTTTCACAAAGGTGAAATGGTGCAAAAATTCTACGTATGTTTTACTTAGTGCCACACGAGTCCCACTGGAACCAGCTCCTGTCTTCGGATGGACAGCGCGGGGCGGGGCAGGCGCAGAGGGTTTCCAGCAAGCCCCCAGCTCGTCACTTCCTCACCGCTGCGTTCAGATGAGGCGGATGAGAAACCCAGCCACTCCAGTGCCACCCACGAAAGGGGAGGACGTGGTGTGGACTGGAGAGAAACACTATGAGGCGCAGCGTCCAACTCATGGTGGGCAGGGACAGAGGGTAGCTGACATTGTTTCAGAGGATGAAGAGAAGAAATAAGAACCTCTCCACATGAAGGGCCAGGTCTCAGTGAACTTCTTCAAATTCATAGGCCCCCATGGACTTCTGACGCATTACACTCAGACAGCAGCAATGCCTTCATGTCACCAGATTCGCAGCGACAAGGGCCTGTTTTTATCTCTGATTAATGAGACAGTCTTAGGAATAGAGAAGAAAGTGAACTCCTCTCGCCTTTTAAGTAGAATAAACCGCCCAAGTTACCAGAAGATCTTTTTGTGCCACTTTTTACCATGAAGTGGTAATTCAACTTAAAAGTCATATCTGCAAATAGCCACGTGAAGATCGAGGTTAAGGGCAGAGCCTCAGACTTATCCGTGTGTGGAACCAGGGGGGATGTCGGTCCCATCCAGACCTGCGACATCACTTTAGATTCAGAGAGAAGCTGGCGTGTGGCTAGGTCCTCCCGAGGTCAAGTCTGAGACGGAGCTGTGGATGTGGTGCTGGTCCTGCCCTCTGCCCACGAGTCACATGCTGCCCTGTGAGGGGCCTTCATGGAACTGTCCTCTCTCTCCAGGTGAATGTCACACTTCCGCAGCTGACACAGGTGCTCCAGAGGCAGCAGCAGTACCTTCTGCTCTAGCCTTGGCCTCTCAGGGGCCAGGCGTTGCCCAGCTCCACAGACTCGGCTCTGGTAGCTGTTCCTAAGGTGGATTTCATTGCAGGTCAATGCTCTCTTTCGCTGTTATAAACAGTAACCTTGACAACAATGAGCTGTAATAATGTCTGCTACCACTTGTCCCGGGACTCGGTTTGCCGTCATTGTATCAGATGTTTCATACACCTTAACACTTGTCCTCACAAGAACTTCAGAAAGCAGGTGGTACTATTCCTGGTGCGGTCGAGTCATTTCTCAGGGTCGTGCAGCTAGTAAGTGAGAGACCAAGGGCTGGAGCCCTGTCTGATCAGAATGCCATGCCAGTGCTCCTCCTGAAGCCCCAGGACCCAGGCTGTCCAGGGAAGAAACCCTGACTATCAGCCTTTCTGAGGACTCGTTTTCTGAGCCCCATTTGGACCTTGAGAAGATGCCACGAGGCTGAAATTCAGCCCCGAGAAGCTCTGCTGCGGGCGGAGGGGTCACAGTAACTTCCGGAATGGGCGGCCGGCTGAGATGTCTGCAGTACGGGCCTCGCACTGCTGCTGGCTGGGTTCCGCCTCTGATCAAGTCCTGCCTGCACCTTGCCCATCGCGCCAGCTTGTGCGGGCGGTCTCTGAGATGGTTCCCGATGCTGAGAGAAAGGGATGCTCTACCCGTCAAAGGAGACGAGCAGGTGCCCCAGCCCCAGCTGGCAGTTCTCGTTCATACAGAACAGAGGTTTTTAAAACCTCGGAAATGCTGCGTGGCGGTTAAACCAGGCTCTGGCTTCAGTTCGTCATCGAGCTCATCAGCTTTCCTCCCGGCCGGAGTGTAAAGTCGTCGGCTTTCCTCCCGGCCGAAGTGTAAAGTCTTTGGAAGCCCACTGGCCTTCCTTGTGCACACGAAGGTTAAGAGTGTCACGCGGCTCACACACTGCTGAGAAGCCTGCAGTCGGCCCTCGGAGTGACCGCCTGTGGGAACAGACGGGCCACCACAGGTCAACGCAGCGACGCTTCTGCGTTTGGGAAGCACTGGGGCATGTCATGGGGAGAACATCCGCCGAGCTCACAGTGGAGGTTCTCTTACTTAGCAAATCAGGCATTTCAGTTTTTAACCACTTATATTTGAAGGCAGGGTTTTGTTTTGGAGGTTTGGGGGTTTTTTGGTAAAATTTTAGTATTTTTTTATCCTCACCTGAGGACATTTTTTCATTGCTTTTAGAGAGAGAGGAACATTGATGCGGGAGAGGAGCATCGATGGTTGCCTCCCATATGTGCCCGGACCAGGGATTGTACGTGCCTGGACTGGGGATCTAACCCACAACCTTTCAGTTATGGAATGATGCTGCTCCAACAAACTGAGCCACACTGGCCAGGGCAAAATTGTGAAATTAGGCTTTTTCCTGTACAAACTTGGCAATAGAATAGAATGATCGTGCAGTCTTATCAAAGCTGTCTACAGAGCCAGCCAAGGCCCCCTGACGACATTGTGCCCCATAAACTTGGAGGACGCAGAGCAGGCCTGCCTTGCCCCACTTGGGGTGCTGTTGCCATTGACTCGCAAACACCGGTGGTCCGTAGAGACTGGCATTGCTCTCCAGTGCCATGCCGGCCACCTGGCCACCTGGCCAGTGAGCGCAGGCCTCCCCACCTCCCGGTGCGCCCTTCCGACACTGCTGTCACCTCCAGCAGCCCCAAACACCATAGAAAGGCCCGATCCCCTGTGCCAGGTTCCTGTATGACTTAGAGACACATATTAAACACTAATTTCTAATTAATTTTTCAGTGCTGTTTTTCATATGAAAGTTTAGACATCACCTAGGAATTTTCAAGGACATGTTCAACCTGAATTTATTTTGGTAATTTTTATCAGTAATAATGATGATAATTGCTTAATTATAGCTTACATTTATAAAGCATCTACTACATAAAAAAATACCCTAAGTGCTCTACATACATTAACTCATTTCATATTACAACAGCATGAGATAACTGTCGTCCTTATTTTACAAATGGAGGAACTGGGGCACATAGCAATAAAATAATTTGCACTACACCACATGTCTAGTAAGTAGTAGGGCTGGGATTTGAACCCAGGTAACTTGATTCCAGAGTCCATGCTAATAATGACTAAAACATTTGTCTCTTCTGCAAGTCTCCATCACTGACCCAGCTCAGGAGAACCCTCTCTGCCCTCTTCCTGCGGCGGGTCCTTCCTGGGGAGGTATGCGATGGCCAGGTGCCCACGTGGCAGCTGTCCCACAGACTTGCCCTCCGTTTTCTATTCGCACATTAGAGGATCTAGATGTTTAACTCCTCAGAGGGAAGACAGACATTAAGATGCCCTTCTATCCTTCTCACTGCCCACCTGTACTTGGCTTGACATTATGAAGAGGGACTTTCCTGTTTTCCCACCCAGGTGCAAGGGCAAGTGTAGAAACCCCGCAGAACCTGTGCCCATTCAGGAGATGTTGCATAGAACTCAAGGGCAGCCTCGTGCGAATGAGCTACAAGGACTCAGTTGTCTTTGAGAGGTCGTTTTGCTGAGATCGCATGGTACAACAGCAACCAACCTCAACCAGCAAAAATAACCCCTGATGGACAAAGCCAATGGGTAGACCTGATCTCACTTGGACTCTCAAAAAGTTATTTTATTTTTTTATGCCTTGGCTGGTATGGCTCAGTGGACTGAGCGCCAGCCTGCGAACCAAAGGGTCACCGGTTCGATTCCCAGTCAGGGCACATGCCTGGGTTGCAGGCCAGGTCACCAGTTGGGGACGTGTGAGAGGCAACCATAATTGATGTTTCTCTTCCTCTGTTTCTTTCTCCCTTCCCTTCTAATAATAAATAGATAAGTAAATACATAAATAAATAAAATCTTTAAAAATGTTATTTTTTTTAAACCTTTTTACTCATCGGTTGCTTCTTGTGTGTGCCCCGACTGGAGATCAAACCCACAGCCCCGGCCTGCCAGGACAACACTCTCACCAGCTGAGCGGCCTGGCCAGGGCTTCAAAAGTTATTTTACTTTTTAGGTTAACATCCAACAAAATTCCTATTTTGAGACAATTCTGTGTATTTTAACACTATATAGATGCACGTAACTACCACCACCATCAGGACACAGAACACTTCTTTAATCTTCTAAAACTCCCTTGTTTTGTGCCCCTGCCCGACCTGGGGCAACCACGGGTCTGTTCTGCCTCCCTGTAGCTTTGTCTTGAGAGTGTCACATAAATGAATCATACGGTGTGTAACCTTTTGAGACTGGCTTCCTTCACTCAGCATAATGCCCGTGAGAGCCATCCAAACTGTCGTGTGTAGCCACGGATCACTCCTGTTTACCACTGCGTAGTACTCCACTGTGTGGATGTACCACGGGCGGTCCGTTCACCAGTGGAAGCCCACGTGAGTGGATTCCCATCTTCGCCAAGTATGAATGGAGCCACTGTAATGTGCGTGTTCCTCTCTCCTGAGGCAGCACTAGAGGTTGCTAGGTCCCATAGCAAGTATGTGTTTAACTTGATAAGAGACTGCAGAACCGTGTTCCGGGACGGCCGTGCCAGTGTGTGTGCCCACCAGCGATGCAGCAGAGCGTCATGTGCCGTGTGTTCTTACTGCGCTGCTTCTGTCAGTGGTTGGTATTGGAGCCATGTCAGCAGGTGTGTGGTGAGTGACAGCTCACTGTGGGTTTAGTCTGCATTTCCCTGATGGGCAGTGACGTTGGACATCTTTCCATGTGGCTGCTTGTCCTTTAATGAAGTCTCTATTCAGGTCCTTTCTGTCAGTTCCATGTTTTGTTCATTTTGGATTTGTACTCAGTTTATTTTCTTTTCTCCTGAAAACGGGTTCCATTTCTTGATTCTCACTATGTTCCTGGTGTTTTGGATTGCATCCTGGACACCCCGAATGTTAAGTCGTGGAGATTCTGTTTTCTGTGTACCCGATACGTGCTGTTTCCTTTGTCTGAGTGGGGACCTTTCTTCGCTGCGCTCAGACCACAGCCCCGTTTCTAGGGCTGCGGCTCCAGTCTCAGTTCTGATCGTTCGTAGTCAGCGGGCGTGCTTGAGACCGGGCGGGAACAGAAGGAGTGTGGGAGTCCCCTCTGTGGCTTTTTCCTTCCTGGGCTCTTCCCATGCTCTTCCGTGTTCACAGTGTTTGCACTTCAGTTTGTGGTTTTCTTAGGACAAAACAACTACCGGGTTTTCTACACGTACCCGCACCCCATTGTGTGTGCTGAGTAGCCCTGGCCAAACACCGTGGAAAAGGGGATTTGCTCGTGTAGGTGTCCCCTGCCCTCTGCCACGCGAGTGTGAACGCCCGGTCGGAGTCTCCGTGCTGCTTGTGCCTGCTTTCCGGACCCTTCAGGCACTTTCTCACTGACTGCCTTCTGCAGGGGTGTGTCCAAGGGGGTCTGTGGCACTGGGAAGCAGAGCGACTCCGTGAGGCCCCCATTCCAGCTGGGAGATGTGGACAGTAAGCAGATAGCTGGGAGGGCCGTAGCCACAGCGATGCTATGAAGAGAGAAACGAGGTTGATGTACCGAGAGCGACAACGTTAGGAAGCTTCTCTGCAGGGCTCCCGTTAGAGGTAGGACCTAAAGAACAGAGTGAGCTGGTTGAGAAACGTTTTGAGCAAAGGCAGCAGCAGGTGCAGAAGCCCTCGGGTAGGAGAGAGGTCAGCATGGCCGCAGCGTGGTGAGTGAAGGGAGAATGATGTAGAACGAGGTCGGAGAGGCGAGGAAGGTCACACAGGGCCAGGTGCACCTGGAGCAGGAATTGGGAAGTAACGATTCTCTACAAGAAAATGCTGCCGTGGCCATAAGGATATGCTGACTGAACAGGGCTGGCCACTCAAACTGCCCGGTCGGTGTGGCCAGTCCCTGAAAGTCTTGCCCGGTGGGTGGAGTGGCCTGGTGGTATCTGACAGGTGTCGGTGTTATGGGAGCAGAAGCTGCAGGAGTGCGCAGTGGCTCCAGCCACGTGTGGGAGGTTGGAATCAACACGTTCCAATATCCCTTCTCCCTCCAAGGTCCCCGGTGCCATGGGAGAGGAGAATGCAGTGGCAGTTAAAACTACAGTTTAAAAAATGAGAAGCGCTGACGGGGAGGCGGCGACTGTAGGAGAATGAAGCGCTGTGGTCCTGTGTGGCGGAAGATGCCACGTGATTTCTGCTGAAAGGCCGTTATCCTCAGTTTTTAATTATTCTGTCGCAGCACTGTGCTGGTGTGCGTTTACTGGGCTGATTTCCCTGGGGGCATGTAAGTCTCACTTGTTCCTTTCCTCGGCTCAGATGACAGCGCTTCCGCGGCGAGCAGCATGGAGGTGACAGACCGCATCGCCTCCCTGGAGCAGCGGGTCCAGATGCAAGAGGACGACATCCAGCTGCTGAAGTCTGCCCTGGCCGACGTGGTTCGGCGGCTGAACATCACCGAGGAGCAGCAGGCTGTGCTGAACAGGAAAGGACCTACCAAAGGTGGGCGTTTTACGTCATCCAGGAGTGGCAGGGTGGTCCGCCTCATGGCCAGTCCTTGCTCTGGCTGAGGCACTGCACTGTTTCATATGGTCATAGAAGTGAAACTTAGAAAAATAATGAAACCACCTCAGCACGGTCAGAATCGTCACACGAGGCGGGACAGCGTGTCTTGCTTGGTGTCGGTGGTGTACAGCCCCGAGCGGTGCAGCTGTAGCGATCAACAAATGCCTGGTGGGTCGAGGAGGCACCGTCCGCAGGGACAGCCATCCAGAGTCTCTGGAATGGGGTTGGTTTGCACAAAGCCCCAGCATCCCCTGTGTGCCCCGGAGGCTCTTCCTCTGGAAGGTGTGTTGCCAGCTCTCATCTGTCTCCGTGCTCACCCCGTGCTGTCCTCGTCTCAGCCCAGTGAACACGTGACTGATCACGTGCCACAGGCGACACTGAGCTGAGACCCGGGGCCCCGCAGGGGCAGGCCCTTCCCCGAGGGGCTCAGGGCCCTGAAGTTTCTCTCTCACCCCCAGACCCCCACAAGCTAGTGAGCCCCTCCTGGACGAGACCCCATTTCTTTTCAGTTGCCTTCTCCGCGGTCTGCGAGAGCACAGCCTGCCAGAGTCCTGTGCCTGGTGGAGTCTGGCAGATGGAGACACTCATTTTATTTCCCCGTGGCATCTGGGCATAGAACATGAAAAAGCAGTGTTTTTGTTTTGAGTAACTTTGTGGTGACCCTCTTTTTGAAATTTTGGAAATAAATCCCCTCCTAGTTTGTACCCTGCTGTCTGCTTTCAACCGGGAGGTGCGGCTCACCTTTTGCCAGAATTTTTCCTCATGGCCAGCCCTAGAAAGCGGAATTAAATTCCTCTCGGCTGTGGAATTCCCTTGGTCAAAACATTCTAGGACTGTGGCTTGTAAATGTCCCTTTAACATGAACTTCCTTATTTTACCAGTGATATCGCAGTCACCGTGTTTTCCCTGGGGTCAGGAGAGGGCTCTGCTGCGTGCCGTGGGCGCTCACATTCCCCCCACACTTGGCCATCTGTGCACGTTTCTGTGGACAGAAATGTGTGTCCTGCCCTCCAGGGTCATCACCACCAGCCCACAGGAATGCACCTGCGGGGTGTCATCTGTGTTTTGAATAATCCTTTCAAGTAATCTTTCTCTCCTTCTAAGTTACAAAGCAATTAGGGTATTTTAAATGAAAACTGGGTTATTTTAGGTATTCTTGACCTACTCAGCTTTCCCAAAATAATTCTGATGACTACTGTATCCTAAAGGGTACATTCGAAGTAGTTGCTCATATAAAACTTCAGACTTCTGCAGCTCCTCTATTTTTAATTTTTTTCAAAGATTTTATTTATTTATTTTTAGAGAGAAAGGAAAGGAGGGAGAAAGAGAGGCAGAGAAATATCAATGTGAGAGAAAAACCTTGATCAGTTGCCTCTCACACACCCCCAACCAGAGACCTGGCTCCGCAGCCCAGGCCTGTGCCGTGACCGAGAATTGAACCGGGCACCTTTCCCTTTGCAGGATAACACCCAAGCCACGGAGCCACACTAGTTAGGGCTACAGCTTCTTTACTTGTAGAAAACTAGGGGGAAATAATACAAGAGGGCTATCCAGGAGTTATCTCTTCTTGACTAAGAGTAAAACTTAGCTGATGTTTCTTTACAACATTCTCTTCATAAGTGAAAATAAATCAAAGCATAAAAGCCAGAAGATCACATCAAGAAATGGAAAAAGACCGCCAGGCAGTTGGTGGAGGGTGGCACCCTCTGCTGCAGGGGCCGTGGGCAGAGGAGGGGGAGGCGCCCCGCTGCAGCTGGAGGCTGGAGGCCGCTCCCCCAGAGGCACCTCAGTGGCCCAGCAGGGACTCCTCTGTCTGAAGACCTGACCCACTGCAGCCCTGGTTGGGATCGGGGGCCTTTGAAACAAGATGGGTTGTAGGCAGACCTCCCTGGGTTCCCGAAAGGCCCCGTCATCACCGTCGCTCTACAGCACCCGGGCTTGCCATCCTCATGCAGCCCTGAAGGGACTGGACTCACGGCACGCTCATTTTTAAATCTTCAGTGATTTTTTTCTCCCGCTCCCCCCCAGGTTAGTTGTCCAAAGCTTCGGGCTCTATCCTGGGCTTCGGGGCGCGTCCCTGTGCTGTCTGCCACAGAGGGTCCGGCCACCTTGGAAGGCAGGCAGTTTTCACGGCACCCAGAACACGTGCTTTGAGCTGCCTGCGTCCCCCACTGCTGGGCGGCGCTTCCCCTCGCTGCGTCAGTGTGGCCGAGAGGCTGTGGGTGGTCACTCTCTTTCCTCTCTACATCAGCGCTCTGCTTATTGGAAGAAAGTCATCCTGACCTCTGAGCTTGGACTGACTCAATCATTCTTCATGAGACTTAATCTAATGTAACAAGGAGAGCTGCAGTCTCATGAAAATAACTCGGAGCTCAAGGTCGAGGGTTCCTGAAACAGGGGAAGACTGTGGCCACCCTAAAAATGCCATGGACTTAGTTGATAGAGAGGGACCTGTGTCTTGGATGACGTTTTTTCTTTTTAAACAATATTCTCCTGTCTCTATTGTGGCTGATTGTGCTAATTACCCAACTCTCCTTAACCCAATGATACTGGGCCTTAGGGTGAACTTAGCCTCTACGTAAGCTCCCCAAACTTTGCTATTCTTTTCCTTTTGTTTTTTTTTGTTTTGTTTTTTTTGTAAATACAAAGAACTGGTTGCCCTCTCATATGTCTTCACCATAAAGAGCATTAGCCTGAAGAGTTAGCTTTGTCCATGTTGGATTTCCGAACAGACGGGAAGATCCGATGCACTTGGGTCACCATCCAGCGGAGAAGGAACCAAATAGCTCATGGGGCAAACGTTCTGAAGCTCTTGCTAATAGTCAGGTTGTTTCAGTGTTGAGGTCGAAGAGGGCACAACACTCACCGCTAGTGGAATGAAGTAAGCAGACCCCCTTGTCTACTGCTGCTGTGTGTGCAAATACGGAAAATACTTGGTGAATAAAGGAGGTCACTGCAGCATCATGCACAGTGGGGACAGTCGGACAGGAAGCAGTAGAGGGACTTGAGCATAGGGGCGTGGCCAGAAAACTCAGCCCCCCCAAGATGGAAGGCTGTGTGGTCTTTTTTTTTTTTTTTAAAGATTTTATTTTTAGAGAGAGGGGAAGGAAGGGAGAAAGAGAGGGAGAGAAACAGCAATGTATGGTTGCCTCTCACATGGCCCTCACAGGGACCTGGCCCGCAACCCAGGCATGTGCCCTGACTGGGAATCGAACCGGGACTGCTTGGTTCCCAGCCCGTGCTCAATCCACTGCGCTACACCAGCCAGGGCAGCTGTGTGGTCTTTAAAGGGGCCGGTAACAACAGGGAGAATGCTTAGGCGTTACGTGTTACATTAGGAGCCAAAAGCAGGATATAAAACTGTACAGACTGTATAATTTCAACTAAATGGACAAAATCTATGCAAACATTTGAAAGAGCTATACCAACATTTATTGCTTTTTTTTCCTCAGTGGTAGGATTATGGTGTTTTTCTTTTTTATACTTTTAGTTGGCTTCTAAATGTCCTTTGGTATATATTCCTAAGTCAGCAGAAGAAATTCTTGAATTAAAAATGACTTCTTTCTTCCCCCTGAATCTGATTTTCACTGCGTGGAGACCAGCAGCAGGGCTCACGGCAGAACTTCCGGAGCCAGAGTTCGCTCAGGTGTTCTCAGGAAGACAGGTGTGGGGTCAAGTTAGTGGCAGAGCCAGTGTGCACAGGCACAACTGATTCCCACGTCAGTGCTAGGCGCGCGTCACGGGATTTTAAATGGAAAACGTAGGTTAGAACGTAGTCGCGGTCCGTTGCATCTGGGTTGTCTGCCTTTTTGGGCATTAACCAGCAAGTAGTTCCTCTTTCTCATTTTAATTTTGCTACAATTCGACAGGCTGCCTTTTGTCAAACTTTAATGTACGTTTGCAATCTTCTTTATTAATGGCCCCATTAATGATTAAGAGACTTCGGAAATGTCACCAGAAGCCTCTGCTGGTGATGCTGGTGAGCAGGCCGGTCCTTCCATCCCGGGACGTGGAGACCCAGTCAGAGAATTGAGCCCTGGGACTGCTGTTGAAAGCAGCCATGGGTTCTCTTCAGCCACAGAGCCTCTGCTGCACTAACTCTTAACCCTGACATTTAGCCTAACACTGTGGCTACCATTCATTAGTTGACTGACTGCTGGACTTTGCAATAGAGATTTTGGTTATATTAGCTCCTTTCACCTCCCCACCATCCTTTGAGGGGGTTTGATTATGCCCATTTTACAGATGAGGAAGCAGCCTTCAGGAGACGGAGTAAGTTTTCCCAGGTTACCCAGCTGGTGTTGGAAAATCTGGGTGTGGACCCCGAGGCCTGGCTGCACATAGGGCGTGGATTCCTTCTGCCCTCCCCGTTGCTTTGGTGTGCACCCCCCCCCAGCAATATTATGTAAATTAGCATTATTCAAACCAAGTCAAATACTTAAGAAATGAATAACCAGGTGACTAGAAGTCAGAGTTCTTTTCTCAAGGTTTGATTTGATTTGCAAATTACAATAGATCATCTTCAGCATATAATTGTATGGAATATTATGTTATGGTCCCTCTGCAGATTTTATTAGCTAGATAAAACTAGCAAATGTAAAAATTTTTAAACTCTTTGCAGTGGATTAAATTAATGTATAATTAACTTAGTACTTTATCCTGGTGGACCACAATTAGGGAGAACTATTTTCCCCTCTCCCATTCACCATGCTTTCTCCTTATCTTTCTCTTTACACATTAGTTAATTACAGAAATAACTTCTGCTTTTCTTTGGACAGAGCACACTATAGTTTCTTCCATTTTTCTCACTAATCTCCCTCTGTAGTTTATATAGGAATTCTTTAGTGATTTATAGAAAAGGTTTAGTAGGTATATTCAGTTTTTCAGAGACTAAGAAAGATTGTTTTTAGACTTTGTATTATGAAAATGTTCTAATGTATATAAAAGTAGAAAGAAAAATACCTTTTATTTTTTACCTGGCTTCATTGTTTATCAACATGTAGTCAGCTTTGTTATATTTATTATTCCTAATTGCTCTCCATTCACTTCCCCTCACCCCATTAGGATTTTTTTTTTTTTACATTTTCTTTTTTATTTTAGAGAGAGGGGAAGGGAGGAAGAGAGGGTGAGGAACATAGATGTGAGAGAGAAACATCTATCAGTTGCCCTCCACACATGCCCCAGGGGGCGACCTTTTTAGAGAGAGGGGAAGGGAGGGAGAGGGGAAGGGAGGGAGAAGGAGAGGGAGAGAAGCATCAAGGTGAGAGGGAAGCAGCGATGGGTTGCCTCTCCTACGTGCCCTTACTGGGAATCCAACCGGTGACCCTTCCGTTTACAGGACAATGTCCAACCAACTGAGCCACACCGGTCAGGGCACCTTTTGTGTTTTTGCCAGTGTATCTTTAGGGTCGATTCCTGGAAGCGGGATTCCTAGGTCGGGGGATAAACGCACCTGTAGTTTTGCTGGGTATTGGCGACAGGAATCTTCCCCAGCACTTAATCAGTTATCTTTGTCTCACAATTTAGCAAAAGCAGACTGCCTTCTCCAATTCCAAATATAGACATTTTAAATTTTGAAAAAGATAATTAGGAATTCTAGGTCCATGAATGGTCAGATATATTAAAATTAAACTGTGCATTTCACATATAATCACCTACAGAGGCCTAATGGAAAGTTTTACTTATCAAATATTGCATTGAGCTGTTAATATAAGTTAAAAGGGTTTCTTGACCTTAGATTATAACTTAACATCAATGTCAACCTGTTAAGCATTAGTGGATTTGACTAGCTATACTTGAATTTCCACATTTATATCAACTGTAGTTTTGAAAACGTATTATCATGGACAGCACTTTCCGAAGTCTGGCCACCCCAGTCCCACCATTTGGAAGGGTGGACTTTTCGTCGCAGGCCTAACTGGCTGTTCAGATTCCAAATACCTGAGAGCCAGAGATTTCAGTCACCAAACCATGGAGTCCGTCTGCGGGGTTTTACTCCCAGTGGCGTACGCAGACCGTCTGGGAAACAGCGTGCAAAGTCACTGTTGGCCATAGGCTCCACACGAGTGACCGGGCCTCCACATCCGCCCCAGCCGCTGGGGCCCGGCGGCACGTCCGCCTGGCAGCTCTTCTCCTTCCGCTTCCAGTGGGCCGGCGAGTGTAAGAGAACCTCCCGGAGCCATCCCTGGAAACCCAGCGTTGTCTCAGCGCTCTTTTCACGGGGATCAGGGCCGTAGATTTGGGAGCGCAGGAGACATCCTGAGAGCATTGATAGACTCAAGCCCCTATTTCAGTCTAATTAGGAAAACGGGCCCGGGGGTCTTGCCTGCGATCGGGCTGCCAGTCGGAGTGTGCTAGGCACACCGGCCCGAAGGGGAAGAAGGTAGTAGCGACCCAGAAAAGGCAACATCACCCTTTTCTTAGCAGCACAGATGCAGGCCCTTCCGCTTGCTGTGGGGATTGGTTCATTTCCTTTTTGCTGAATCGTATTCCATTGTACGAAAATACCAGAGTTTTTCTATTCACTCACCAATTGAAGGCATCTTGGTTGCTTCCAGTTGTTGCAAATATTAAATGAAGATTTTATATAAACATAAGTTTTCCAATCAGTGGATAAAGACCTAGGGTCACTCCGTTGCTGGATTGTGTGGTAAGACTATGTGTAGCAACTGCCAGCTCTTTTCCGAAGTGGCGGTGCGATTTTGTGCTCCCACCGGCGATGAATGAGTTGCCGTTGGTCCGCATCCTGGCCAGAAATCGGTGCTGTGTCTGTCTTTTGGATATTAGCCATCCTAATAGGTATATCGAGATATCTCATTATTGTTTTAATTTGCATTTCCCTAGTGACAAAAGATCCTGAGCATCTTTTCATATGCTCATTTGCCATCTGTGTATCTGCTTTGGTGAGGGGTCTGTTCAGATCTTTTGCCTGTTTTTGTTTTTTCTTTTAATAGTCTGTTTGTTTTTTTACCGTTGAGTTTTTAGAGTTTTTTTAAGGTTCTGTATCCAAATCCTTTACGAGCTATGTGATTTGCAGATATTTTCTCCTAGTCTGTGACTTGTCTTTTCACCCCCTTCCCAATGGTGTTTTCACAGAGCAAAACTGTTTATGATGTTGAAGAGGTCCAAGCCATCAATTTGTTCTTTCCTAGATTGTGCCTTTGGCGTTGTATCTAAAAACTCATCCCCACAGCTTTCTCCAGTGTGTTCATCGAGTTTTATAGTTTCACATTTTACACTTAAGTTTGTGGTCCCTTTCCAGTGAATTTCTGTGTAAGGTGCGCAGCAGGTGTCGAGGTTCAGTGTGCCAACACCCCTTGTTAGAAATCACCGTTGAATTGTCTTGGCACCTTTGTCCATTTTGCTGGCATTGATAGAAACCGATTTCTCCCTGCATGTCTAGAAGAGTTACCTTGACAAGGGGCAAGTTCTGAAGTCCTTTTCTGCTTGTCTTACAGCAAGACCTCTGGTGCAGGCCCTGCCTCTCAGAACCACCGTCAACAATGGCACTGTGTTACCAAAGAAACCGAGTGGCTCTCTGCCGTCCCCCTCCGGGACCAGGAAGGAAACGGCTGTGACGGCGACAACCAAAAGGTAGGCACGAGGGGCCTTAGACAGACGCTACAGGCAGAGCCATCTCAGGGGTTAAAGTAAGTTTCCCTTTTCTTATATGACACTTGGCAATCTCCCATCTGAGGTAAAGCCTGTAAAAGTACAATATTTGGTGTGTTTCTACAGTTTCTTAATTTCCTTTTGGAGTGTTTGGAGTGCATTTATAGAAATGCAACTGATTTTTGTGTGTTGGTTTTTGTATTTGCAGCTTTGCTAAAATTGTTTATTAGTTTTAAATTTTTAGTATGTGAGAATCTTTAGTGTTTTTTTTTAAGATTTTATTTATTTATTTTTAGAGAGAGGGGAAAGGAGGGCCAAAGAGAGGGGGAGAAACATCAGTGTGTGGTTGCCTTTTATGCACCTCCCCACTGGGGACCTGGCCCACAACCCAGGCATGTGCCCTGACTGGGAACCAAACCAGTGACCCTCTGGTTCACAGGCCAGCACTCAGTCCACTGAGGCACACCAGCCACGGTGAATCTTTAGTGTTTTTTACATATAAGATTATGTCATCTGCAAGCAGAGATAACTTGACTTCTTCCTTTCTAATTTGGGTGCTTTTTATTTCATTTTCTTGTCTGGTTGTGCTGGTAGGGCCTCCAGCACTGTGTTGAGTAGTGGTGGTGAGAGTGGGTACCAGTACTTTGTTCCTATTCTCGGAGGAAAAGCTTTTAGTCTCTCACCAGTGAGCATGAAATCAGCAGCGGGCTTCTCATAGATGGCTTTTTATTATCTTATGGCAGTTTCCTTCTATCTCTACTTTGTTGAGCATTTTCAACATGAAAAGATGTTGAATTTTGTCAAGTGCTTTTTCTGCATCAATCAAGAATATATTTGTAATTTGTTCTTCACTCTGTTAATGTGATGTGTTACACGGATTGGTTTTCCATTCTGTTAACGAGATTATATTGATTTTCATGATGTCGAACCATCCTTGCATTCCAAGTGTGAATCCCACTTGGCCATGGTGTTATAATTAGTTTAACATACTGTTCAATTTAGTTTGGTCTTTCTTTGTTGAGGATTTTTGCATCAGTGTTCATCAGGGATGTCGGTCTGTGTAGTTTTTCTTGGAGCTTTACCTGGTCTTGGTGTTAGGGTAATGTTGGCCTCACAGAATGCAATGGCATGTGTTCCCCCTGCGGTTCTTTAGGAGAGTTTGAAGAGGACAGGGATTCATTCCTCTTTAAATGTTTGGTAGAATTCTCCAGTGATGTCATCTGGTCCTGGGATTTTCTTTGTTGGGGGATTTTTGATACCGCTTCAGTTTCCTTCCAATTACAGATGTGTTCAGAGTTTTTATTTCTTATGACTCAGTCTTGGTAGGTTGTACGTATCTAGGAGTTTATCCATGTCCTCTGTGCTATCAGTTTATTAGCATATATTTGTTCAGGGTAGTCTCTTAGAATCCTTTTATTTCTGTGAATCAGTTGTGATATCTTCTCTTCCATTTCTAATTTTAGTTGAGTTTTTGCTCTTTTTTTCCTTAGTCTAGCAGAGGACTTGTCAATCTTGTTGATCTTTAAAAAGATTCTTGGTTTCACTGATTTTTAAAAATTGTTTTTCTGTTTCCTATTTCACTTAGCTCGGCTATACTCTTTATTATCTCTTTACATCTGCAAACTTTTGGTTTACTTTGTTTTTTTCTTTTTATACTTCCATGAGGTGTAAAGATAGGTTGTTGATTTGAGATCTTTTTTCTTTTTAATGTAGGTGTTTATGGCTATAAACTTCCTTCTTAGTACTGTTTTCTTCACATCCCATAAGTTTTAGTATGTTTTGTTTTCATTTTCATTTGTCTCCAGTTGTTTTATAAGTTCTCTTTTTCCCCCTAAGATTTTATTTATTCATTTTTAGAGAGGGGGAAGGGAGGAAGAGTGGGAGATAAACATCGATGTGAGAGAGAAACATTGATCGGTTGTCTCTTGTACACACCCGGACTGGGGACCAAACCTGCAACCCAGGCATGTGCCCTGACTGGGAATAGAACTGGCAGCCTTTTGCTTTGCAGGATGATAACCAACCAACTCAGCCACACAGGTCATGGCATGCCTTCTAAATTCTCCAGCAGTTTCTTCTTTGCCCATTGGTTGTTTAAGAGTGAGTTGTTTAATTTTAAGGTTAACTTTTTGAAGTAGCAGATAGTGAAAAAAATGAGATTTCCTTTTTTCTTGAAGAAAATAGAATTTGATAATTCATACCTCTTTATATATTTGGAACGTCTATAAGTAAAAAAATTTTTTTCAGAGCAAAAGAAAAGTTATTACCCAGCTGCCAATGATAAATACATAGATTCTAGATCGAGTGTCCAGGAGTCTTGGTTTCGAGTGCAGAGTGTAGTGACTCACTGATTTTTCCTCCTTTGGCTTTTATGAGCTTCCATGGATGTGTGTTCCCATCCTGGTTTCGAGTGCAGAGTGTAATGAATCACTGATTTTCCCCCGCTTTGGCTTTTATGGGCTTCCATGGATGTGTGTTCCCGTCCCTTTGGAGGTTGTAAACCCAGCAGTAGCATCTGATGGTTATTCTGTGTTTGTAAAGTTCCTATAGATCGCTCGTTAGGAGAGAATTTTGAAAACAGAAAGCAACCGGGCATTGTAAATATTAGGATTAAAACAACTTCCAAGCACTTCCAATATGTTTACAACCGTGCAGAAATTTTTCTGTAATCAGAGTTCCAAATTCAGGGAGCTGGGGCATCTGCGGTGTGTGGATGGTATGTGTTTGTTTTCTTTTCTCTGGGGGTTTTCAGCCTGGTGCTTAAGAACAAAATCCCCTCTGGAAATTGTCCAGGACCTGGTGGTTGAGCTTTGTGTTCCCAATTAAGCCTTTGATTGGGGGCTGGATTTGGACTCCTTGGGAGACGCTTTGTTTCCATTAGTCAAAGGAAAAAAGGGGGACAATCGGGGAAGACTGTTGTAGGTCATACCTTGCTCAGTGGGGAGGCTGAAGCTGACAATAGAATAACATTTCCATGGGTTCAACACAGAGACAGTCGCTCATTCTTTCCGTTCCTAAGTGGAGTTGTACAATAGGGCAGAGCTGTGAGAAGAGAGATCAAGACAACAAAACTGGTACAAAAAGGGAGCATTATTTTAAAACTGCTCGGCTCCGAGTGTGAGACGGGATGGTCAACAACTCCCGCATCCAAACAGGCAGCTGGCTGTCCTTTGGAAAAACAGCCGCCCTTGTTAGAAGCCCAGCTTTTATAGATACACCAAAGCCAGATACATATCATTCACGATTTAAAGAATAGAACAACAAAATGTGCTTTTAGTTTTTACAAAATGATTCCTTCTAATACTTTTATCATTGAGACCCATTGAAACGTAGGTGTCAAATTCGTGCTCTGAGTCTATTGTCACAGCAGAACGGAGACGGATATATTCTGCTGTGAGCAGAAGACGACGAATTGGCACCTACCCCTGTATCAGGAGTGATGCCAGCTCCTCCCTGGGTCAGGTAGTTGGCGTCTCGTGGCAGGAAAAACAACTTCTTGGGATCCTTCAGATTCTCTGAGACCACCAACCAGGCTTGTTAGGAAATCATTTGGTTTTTGCCGCAGAGATACGGCTTTAGACAGTGAAAAGTAAGAGCATTTTTTAATCGCCGGAGCACAGACTCTCGCCTGTCTTACTCACACCTTGTAGGACAAAGGCCGGGTGAGTCCTGGTCCCCTGTGGGGTCCCCGGTGCTCAGCGTAGCGCCCAGTATATGGGCGATGCCTAATAAGTATTTGTCAAGTGGTATTCGTTTTAATCTACTGTTAGTTACCCCAGCTGCCGTGACATCATCATAAAATCTGTGATTACATGTAATAGCTACCTGTCAGATTTCTGTTTTTTTCTGCTGTAAAAAAAAATTGGGATCATTTTGGAAAACCAGTTCTTGGTTCCAAGGCACATACAAAAGAGAGACATGATTATAGCTTATTATACTTGGAGTTATCAAACCATAAGGAAAAAAGATTGCCACTTTTTTCTGGTCACCAAGTTCCGTGGCAGAAATTTTATTCTGTCTAAAATGTAGTTTACTTTGTCCAGACCCACTGGATGCATGTATACGTGTAAAATGTGAAGGACTGGGACACATTCAGGACTTGGGTTTGGGTTTGGGAGGGTAGCAGAGAGCAGGAGGAAGAAGAGGAGATGCTGGTATCTGGCGTTCCTACAGGGAAAGTCCTCTGCTTACTGTAAGCACTGAGAGGATGTCTGGGTGACCCTGCAGCCTCCCTCAAAGCCAGGCCTCCTGCGGCTTTCAGATAAAGAGCATTCCTCTTCCCTTGCTGCCCCACTGGTGGTTTCTGGAGGCTCCTCTTGGAGAGTACACAGAATTACTCCCTCTGGCCACCCCTGTCTCATCTTCAAGCTTTGTTTTCTGTCCTTCACTCTGGGTCCTAGTAAATCCTCTTTCATTCATTAGAGCTTTGGCTCCCAAAAGGAAATGTCTTGTTTTTTCTATCAATACAACAATGCCAGATTAAAAAAAAATAAAAAGCTTTACATTTCAATGCAAATGTGTGAATGACAGGCGTCTGGAAAGAGCTGTGATGGATTATATGCAGGTCTGTATATGCAAACCATGGTGTGTTTCCATTTCCGTGTGGGGGGTGAGTTCCAGTTTGCAGGATTGCACTCCCGCTTATTCTGCTGTTTCTGGGCGGCTCACGCGGAGACTGAACTGGTCTGTGACTGTTCTCGGTGCAGGCCGACTGAGCAGATGTGCAGCCAGGCGAGGCACTTTGCTTCACTCGGAGACCCTGATGGCTGCCTCCCCTCCCCTCCCACCCCACAGACCAGCTCGGAGACCTTACCCCGTGCCTCCCATTCATCCCGTCTCAGATCACGTCACTGTGTTAGTTACTGGCACTTGTGGGATTTTTAGATGTTCAACAGGTCCTCAAAATTCCAGTGCTGCCGTGTCTCATAAACTGCAGGCGGGCCTCACTAGGGGGCCCCGTGGAGAGCACAAGGACTCGGGGATCCCCCCAGTGAGCGGCTTTATGCCCCAATTTGTTTCCTCTCCTGTGAAATGGGGCAGTGATACTTTCACAGGGGCTGTGTGCGTTTACGTCAGGTGGCACGTGTGAAATGCAGAGTCCTCGATACATGCGCACTGTGGCTGCCACTGCGGCGTCCATCGTGAACGCTCCCTGCCAGCTCTTCAGGCCGCCGCCAAGTGATAACCCCCCGAACCTTGGGTTTTCAGCTCTTTAAGGGTGCTTTATGCAAAATTTTATTTATATTTTCCCCAGCACTTTCTATGTGACCAAATATTTGGCTAACTTGACCACTACCTAAAACACTCCAGGACTCTGTCTGTTCATTTTTAATTTGTACTGAATTTACTGGGGAGACGCTGGTTAGTAAAATTATTAGGGTTCAGGTGTGCAGTTCTCTAATGCATCATCTGTATATTGATTTGTGTGCTCACGAAATCTCCTTCCATCACCAATTTACCCCCTTCATCCCCTCTTCGGTCTCCCCCCAACCTCTTCTCCCAGTCTTTCAATTGCTACGAACTTGCCGTGAACCCCACAAGGACCCTGCAGGCTGCCCGGGTACCAGGGACCTAAGAGCCTCAAATGACTGGCACAGAATGACCCGCCACATCACATTAGCTTGATGTTTGTTGTCATTGGAAGATCCTGAACTTTAAGCATGAAGGTTTCTGTAATTGTAAGACTTCAGTCCCACATCTCAGAAATGTCATGTTCTCCTAAGATCTGTAATTTCCTTGTCCCCAAATTGACCGTTCTAAAAATTCACATTTTGACCCTAAGGCACGCCCGTGAGGTCTTGGCTGGAAGGCTCAGGGGCTGTGAATCAGCGCTTCCTTGTCACCAGCAGGACTGCACAGACAGCGCACTCAAACCCGCGCCGTTTGGGTCCTGTCATTTAGTCGCTCACTTAGAGAGTGAGCTGGTTTTTAACAACACGCCAAGAGATTAGATGGAAGTTGCGGAGGAAGAAGGACTGCACACGGGCCCGAAGGAAGCGACAGGCTGCGCAGGAGCTGAGAGTAAAGGCAGGGAGGGGACAATGGCCACCGAGGAGGGGCAACCCCAGGTGGCGGCAGGAGCCCCGTGTGCGCTAGGCCTCTCTCTCCGTCTGACCTGTAATTGTGGAAGTGACGGTACTGCCGGTCAGCCCAGAGGCTGCGGTCCTGCGTCCAACCCACCCCCAAAGCCCAGTCGTCTCTCCTCCCCGCCCAGCACCCTGACCAGTCCTGCCCCTTTTTCTCTGTCTGGGCCACCAGCCACTCCTCATCCCATCCTCCCCGTCCCTCTGGGTTCTCTGCTACCGCCCTCTCCCGTGACAGTTTCCTGTCCTCACATGGTGAGTCCCTCCACATCGGCGGTTCAGTGACCACCAGCTGGACGGGTGCTGCTTTGAGCTACCACCTGGGTCGCAGGCGTGCATGATTATCCCCCACACACCTCCACGTACGCCAGACCAGGAACTGCAGCCTCCCCCACCCCGTCTCCTTTTTCCCTTCTTCCTTCTAGAGCAGGTGCTGAATTAACGCCGCACTTAGTGTCCCTTCATTTAATAGATATTTATCAAGTTTCTATGCGGCTGAGTTCACAAGAATGATAAATGAGGCAAGATCTCTAGAAACATATGGCGGACCATGAAAATTTTAAACCTTTACAGGGATCCCGGTAATACAGTCAGGTGCCCCCGCCCCCGCCCGGCTCTGTGACTTCCCTGTGCGTCAGCACTGCATCATGTCATTGCAGCACATTCAAGCCTCTTACCTCTCCCAGAAACTCAGTCTTCCAGGAGTCTTCCCAGACAGTCCCCAGGGGTTTCCAACCACTCTGACACTGGAAAGGGGCCGGGCCGGAGCGGGTCCGCCTCGGCCCAGTGGGTAGTGTGTGGGTTCTTTTTTTTTTTTTAAAGATTTTATTTTTATTTATTTATTATTAGAGAGAGGGGAAGGGAGGGAGACAGGGAGAGAAACAGCAATGTATGGTTGCTCCTCACATGGCCCCCACTGGGGACCTGGCCTGCAACCCAGGCATGTGCCCTGACTGGGAATCGAACCGAGACCCTTTGGTTCCCAGCCTGCGCTCAATCCACTGAGCTATACCAGCCAGTGCTTAGTGTGTGGGTTCTTGACTTCGCGCAGAAAAGACCTCACCACACGAGGTCAGGATGCTCTGCGAGTGTGTTTTTAAAGCTGGAGACGGAGGAACAAAGGAACAAAGGAAGGACTTGGGACAGAAGAAGCAGCTGGGGAGAGACTAGGCGGTGCTCTGCTTCGGCTCCCTAGAAACACTCTGGAAGGGAAGCGAGCCCCACGGGGCTGTGTGGACTCCCCGAGAAGAAGTCACAGCAACAGAAGGGGGCCGAGTGGGGCTGCTGTCAGCGCACTGAAAGTTGGAGAAAAGGGGGTCTTGAGACAGGTTCACGGGGTCAGCCCAGGACAGGCCGCCGCAGCCCGCTGCTGCCCAGGCTACAGACCTCCTGCGGGCCCCTTAGAGTTGAGGAGAAAGCAAGTTCACAGCCAAGGACAAAAGGGGCAAGAGAGGACGAAAGGGGTAAGAGAGGCGTGGGTGTGCTCCTGAGGGAGCCTGGGGCTGGGTCCTTTGTTTGAAGGGTTCGTACCTGCTTTCCGAAGGCTGGAATCCTGGGGGAGGTCCTAGGGGACGGTCTCCATAGAATATTCCTCAGCTTCCCAGGTGTGTTCTTTAATGTGCTGACGTACCAGGGTCATTTTGTGGTCAGCTCTACCTCTATCTTGGGTTTGGGGTTTTAATTGGATTTTTTTTTGGTCATTTATTTCCCTGACTTTCTCGCCCTTGGTGTTTGGCTGGCACTAACTGGGTGTCTGCTATCTGTCTCCCCGACCAGCTGTTTACTCTCTGGTCAGGGAACGGAGGTGTAAACCATTTGCTCTCAGGTGTCTGTGGCCAGGGAAGATAAGATCGTGTGATTCCTAGCTGGCTACAAATGGCTCAGATCATGTGGCCACACTGGTCTCACCATCTGTCTCAGTGTCCCTTTTCCCACTTGTCAAAAAGTCCCCTGACATCTAACTGTCCTGCCTCAGCTCTCATGCTCCAGTTTTACAGAAGGACGCTCAGTGTCAGGGCGGGTACCACCCCTCAGCGGGCATCGCACGCAGGGTGGCATGTGCTGTCACCTCTGGTGGCGTCCTGTGTTTGTCGCACATGTGCCTTCAGACCGCAGTTCTTCAGTGTCAGCCCCACTGACGCTCGGGGCTGGATCCCACCTTGTTGTTGGGCCATCCTGGGCGTCACTGGGGATGACCAGCATCCTTGGCCTCCATCCACCAGATGCCAGTGGCTGCCTTCTCCTCCAGCTGTGACAACCAAAATGTCTCCGGACATTGCCACCTGTCCCCTGGGGGTAGAGTCACCCCTGGTTGAGCACCACTGGTCTATGCTAAGGCCTACTCAAGTGCAGGGTCTCGCCCCGCTAAGCCCCCGAGGTTCTCTCTCACAGCCCTGTGGGGGTTCTTGTCTTTTAGCTTCTTTCATGATGGACTTGTGCTAATCACCATCGTTACAAGAGCAGTGGGAGAGGCATTAAGTCTAAGCGACATTCTGAAAAGTTTTTTGATCTCTGTAGTTAGGTCTTGAGAACCAATCTGTTTTTCAAAGATTTTTTATTTATTTACTTTTAGACAGAGATGAAGGGAGGGAGAAAGAGAGGGAGAGAAACATCAATGTGTGGTTGCATCTGGTGCACCCCCTACTGGGGACCTGGCCTGCAACCCAGGCATGTGCTCTGACTGGGAATCGAACCAGTGACCTCTCAGTTCATAGGCTGGCACTCCATCCACTGAGCCACGCCAGCCAGGGCCAGTCTGTCTTTTAAACATGAATGTGGAAACATGATGCTCTGTATATGTATGTATTTTGTACTCTGCCATGAAATAAAATCACCCTGTTAAATACCTCCTTGTCATGTACCTCTCACTCCAGCACCATCAAGCGCACCAGCTCTTCTGAACGCGTGTCCCCTGGTGGCCGCAGGGAAAGCTACGGGGATCCCAAAGGCAACCGGAACCGCACGGGCTCCACCAGCAGCTCTTCTAGTGGCAAAAAGAACAGCGAAAGGTACAGGCGCCGAACCCGTGGTCCCCACTAGTCCCCACTGGTCAGATGCCTTGTCCCCCTTTTCCCCAGAGAGGAGTCCAGATCCCTCACACACACACAAGCTCGGGCCTCTCGGGGCCACCTGGGCCTCTGCTGAGGTGGCGGTGGGTGTCTGTCAAACAGCAGCTGGGGCAGTTACTGTCCAGGCAGCAGAGGACAGCGTGAGCTCCCAGCGTGCCCACTCAGACAGACGTGGCTGCTGAGAATGCGCCTTGACCAGCTAGGTGGAGTCGGGAAGCTGCTCTGAGTTTCCGTGGGGCACTTGGTATTTTCTAGCACACTCTGCTGCCATGTGAAAGTTAATTTCAGTGGGTGGTTTAAGTGTGTCAGCAATATTTTCTCCGGCAGAGTGGGTGAAAGGTTGTGCTTTTATGATTGGTCGGAAACTATTTTTAACACTGAGCTAACGCCAGAAGTAGGAACCATTTTCTCACTGGATTCGTGAAACGCACTTACTCCTAATTTTGGATTTTTTTTTTTGAGATTAGTGTTTGATGGATTATGACAGATAGCTATGAAACTAATAGGAACACTTTAAGAGTGGAGCCTAGTTTGGGGCATTTTAATTGCTTTTTATGTTTACGAATGTGTTGTGCATGCAAGATCAGTTTTTATGTATATTATACCTAATGCACTTTATTTTGTCTTTTCATTCGTTGTGCTTTAATCTCATTCTCTCTGTTGAGCAAGGCTTAGGGAGGAATTTCAGCTTCACAGGCTAAACTCTCCGCCCCCACCCCCACCCCGAACGTCACGTGAGGAAAAGGTTTAGTCATCGAGCCGTGGGCTCTGACCCACGGGCTGTGAAATTCCCGGTCTGTAAACCATTGTGTTCCAGTCCTGTGAAGGAAGCTTGAATTCGTTTTCAGTTTTATTCCTGAAAGACCATCTTTTGTAGGAAAAAAGCAAGCACTTCTCACATCTATAGCAGGTCAAGTCCATGGTCAACTAACAGTCTCTCAAAAACCACTCACATGGGTTCAGTCTTCTAATGTAGACTGCTACTGCTTCTTATCAGAAGATTATGCTAATTGGGCGATAATACTCTGGAAGTGAGGCCAAGTGGTTACAATGGCGACAAAGTGTGAGCGCGGGACGCGCGGCGTGGTCTGGGACGCCTTCGAGCCGACCTGAGACCAGACACCGTGGTCTGGGCAGCCCTCGACAGCGCGGCCCCTTCGCTGCACATCTGCGTCTGATTAAGAATTTCCAGAAGGAATCTGCGTTGTGCAAACTCCAGATCTGTTTTATCTTTTAAGTCCTATGGCTTTGGTAAATGTGCTGGGCAAATATTTCCATAGAAGATATTTACAAAGGGGTTTTATAAATGCCACCGTAGGAAAGTTTGATTTGGAAATGAGGGCCTGAGTACGTTTACTAATCATTTCCTCAGAATAATTTAAGCAACTGAATGCATCCATTTAACAATAAACCCTTTCTTCTATGAGACTAGTAGAGGCCAGCATAGCTCTGCACTGGCTGAGCTGCACATACCTAAGTTCCTGCTCCCCCTTGGGTCATGGCTGGGACGGACAGACACCTTCAGGGCTCCAGAGGAGGTGACTCAGACAGGAAGAAACAGCAGCAAAGAAGCAATAAAGTGAAGGTCAAGTTGGTGACTCAGTCATTGCCTGGCCCGTTTCCTCCACCCTTGCTCTCCATCCCGTGTGAGTGGCTCGCTGTAGGGCAGCGCGGCTGAGCTGGAGGTTCAGTGACCGGCACCCAGACCCCGGGACCTCGAACGTGCATGGGAAGGTGCCAGGAGTGGCCCGTCACGATTTCTCTTTTAAACATGATGGTATGAGGTGGTCTCGGGGTAGTGTGGTCTCTTTCCGTCGCGTACTATTATCCGTCCACGGTTCTGGGATGCTGTCTTACATTTTAAAAGGCTTCCTTTTTTGGTTAGAGTAGGCAGCAAGACCCCATGGAAAGGGCGCAGGCTCTGGAGTAAAAGAAAGACATGGGTTTCCAATCCAGCTTTGCCACTTCACTTCTCTGAGCCTCAGAGTCTCCCTCTGTGGATTGGGGTTTTCTGTCTAATGCACTTGAATCTTATACGTTCACGAGAAATGGTAGGAAAACCCCCAGCACGGTGCATGGCACTCAGAAAATGGGGACCCCTGGGGGGCAGAGACGGGTCACACACACAGCAAAGCCAGTCACCGCTCATCTGCCCAAAAGCTCACGAGCACCGCGCGCCACCGGCAGACCTGTCGTTAGCACTCCGGGCGCTTTGGCAAAAATTCGAAAAAGGCTCCTCTCTCTCGAGAAAAACCATTCCACGTGCACATGTCTGTTTCTCAGTAACAACAATTACAGCAAATATAAAGCCAGTCTGTATAAATAGGACTGTAGAACCTAAAATAATAGTGTTTTTGAGATCTCGGCATTCACATTTTCTAAGACGTAATTCATTTTAAAACTGTTCTGTTTTGCTTTCATAGAAGGTATAGTATTTATAACAGTGTCAGTCTTGCTTCTGTAGCCCGTTTTCTATGGACGTGGTCACTGGCTTTAACAGCTTTCACGGGACATCACAGACTTTCGTCCGGGCTTGCTTCCAGTTCAGCGCTCGGCTGCTAATAAGCCACAAAGGAAATAGCACGTAATCTTGTACTGACAAAACTTCCAGAAAAAAACAAAAGAAATATATGGCAATGTAATACTTACTTTATGTATTATTGATGGCAAATAAATATTAATAATTAGATAGTGATCCACATCACAATGAAGTACTTATTAAATTCAAATAAGGGATTGAATATAACATTTTGATGAACTATCTGGACTATTTAATGTAGGCAGTATACTAATCCAGTAGGAATTTTTTTAATTTAAAAAAGTGTTTTATTTGAGACAAAAACAGTTACTATTTAGAATGCACAATTCATGATAGATGTTAGGCTAATAAACTGTTTCGGTTATAAGCTGATGGAAATATAATTCTTGTAATTCTGTGGGGAATGAGACATACCTACTTTAAAAAAAACAAAACACTTTGTTTCCATCAAGAATTTGTTGTAATGGGCTGATTTAATGAGAAATGTGTCAGCCATCTGCTAGGAGCCTTGTTGTAACAAAGATATAAACTGCCTTTCTTTGGAGTCAACATCATTTGAAGAAAACTGCAAACTAATAACGAAGATGTCCGGGGTGCAGAAATGGCCCCTTAGAAGCCTTCTCGCCTTGAGCGACGCACACCCACACCCCCGTGCCCAGCCTGTGCCCAGACTGCCAGCCGCAGACGCACTGGGCTGGACGCCCAGCACCCCCTCTGGACGCTCCGGTGCTCGGTGAGCTAGTCTTTTGAATGACACCTCGAGGCCCGCGGGTTTGTGTTTCCCTCACGTTAGCACCGTCACGGACGGCGCCGTCTCTCGGTTCGTCCTCAGCCGAGGGCTCAGGGCCCTCGCTGCGCCCCGAGATCAGGCCTCTCCAGCGCCCGCTGCCGCTTGTCCCCAGCGAGGTTCATTCGTTCGTTCTTTCTTTCTCTCTCTTTCTTTCAGAAACTTACTTATTACACACACAACATGTGTTTTAGGAAAACCAGATGTACAAAAAAGAGGAAGTAGAAATCACCTATGGTCTCAGGGATTCACAGCTCACATTTTCTTACATTCCCTTCTGGTTTTGTTTCTGGGGCGCAGTGTGTAATTTTGACATAAATTATACTCTCTTTCATTTACTCTACGACCATGTCTTTGTGTCAGTAAATACACTCTTCCAGTGTTATTTTAGATGTGGGTCATCATTATTCTGGGCAGATGCACTTCAGTTTGATGTTCAGTTAGCAACAAGGTTTTTCTAATACGGTCCGGCCAGCCCACCATCTGGAACAATACCTGGCACGTAGTAGGTACTCAGTAAACATTTGTTGAGTGAATCTTTTTCACCCCAATCAATATAACAAAAATGAAACCAATTGGGTGATGGAGTGGTAACCAAGGGTTACTCCCGGCTCTGCCGCTTTTTTGTTGTGTGACTGTGGTCAGATTACTTCATGTCTTTGGGGTTTTCCTCGCTGCCAGTAGAAACAGCACCCACCTCCCGGGGTTGTCCTGAGGATTAAATAAGGTCACGCACGTGGAATCCTTAGCATGGAGCCCGCCTACTGTCGGCCCTCGGTAAATGGCAGCAAGAAGATCGCTTTCCCCCTTCCAAAGCGTTGGGGCTGGTGTGTGCCTACCCTGCGGGCCCCTCCCCCGGGTCTTGAAATCCGTCTCCTCTTTGGGATGTTTTGGAATCTTCCAGATCTTCCTGTTTCTGCCAACTGGAAAAGAAAGGGATCAGAACTTCTGGATATTTCTTGTACCTTGCTCACCCAATTCCATAGCACTGCCTAACTTACTAAGTACCTACTATGTGCAGAACACAGTACAAGGCTTGGTGGTTGAAAGGATTTGCACACACAGATTCATTCTCTTAACAAACATTAATGACACATGTGACTGAAAAGGGCCGATTTCTTTCATTTCGAAAGGACTCAACACAGACCAGTGAGAAAATAGACAACAACTCAATTAAAAAATGGGAAAGAGTTTGATCAGGTAGTTCAGGGAGAAATACAAATGCCAATTAACTGACAGAAAGATGATCAAGCTCAGTCTTAAAGAAATGCCAATCTAAGTAAGAAAAAAGCGTATTTAGAAAAAAATTATTTTACTATAAAATCAAACTCATATCAAAACACACACACACAAATGCATAGTTTGATGAATTATTCTACACTTCCCAGCACTTGGCAAGTGGAGAGCTTTCCCTCTCCTGACTGCCATGCCGGCATGTCTGGAAGTTCAGGGGAGGGGGGCAGTCAGACGTGTCTGGGGAACTCCAGCGTACCCTCCAGGCCCAGCTCAGGGTGCCCCTTTTTCTGGGGAGCTGCCCTGGCCCTCCAGCTGAGTCAGGTGCCAGTCAGATGGCTCTGGACCTGCCCTTTCACTTGGTCTGGACCTGGAACTCCCCCACCCCGCCCCCCACTTGAGGAGGGAGAAGCTGCAGCACTTCTTATTCTTTGTATCTCCAGCACTTTGCACAGTGCCTGGTGCACAGTAATTGCTCAATGAATATTCATTGAATGAATGAAAAGATATTTTCTGTTTAATTTAAAACCATTTAAGAAGTATGTAAACAGTACCACCTATTGGTGGATGATTTTAACACTACATTTTAGATTGAAACAGATTGCTCTGGAAATTAAATGATTCAAATTAGGTCTTTTTTTTTTTTAACTGGTAAAATTGTTTTATTCTTCAGGTTCTGGGGTCATTTATCCTTTAATAAATGTTAAAATCGTAATTGCTAATATTCTTTATGTTCTTCTGGTTTTGAGGCTCTTAGGTGAAGAGCCCAGAAATACATATAGACTCTTGTCAGTGAAATTAGGAAGAGGGAAGTAATACTAATTGATAACCATGCTCTGGGCACTTTGTCACACAGTTTACTTGATTCTGCCGAAGTCCCATACCTTTCCGCGGTGGCCTCCCCACTGAGTTTCCGTAGCTGAAGGGAACTTCAGCTTGTGGGGATGAAGCCACTGGCCCGACTGGCGGGCAGGTCCACCTGTGCAGTGTCTGTGCTCCTCCGCCATGGTGCGCCGGAAATGTTGGCCAGAAAGGTCGGCAAAGCCGCAATTTTTGTCCCCAGTAGAGTCTCCAGTGACTTCTAAACATTTTAAACAGGTGTTTCCTAGATGACCCTATTTCTAGTAAAAAGACCCTATTTCTGCTTGGGGCATTTTATGTAAAGCATCTTCACTGACATAATATAGTGTTTTGACTTCCAGCAGGAATTTTATTTCTTGGCTGGAAATCCTTTCCAAAAGGAGGCATGGGATGCACGCTGAGGGATGGCGTCTTTATAGACGACTAAGATGCTGAAATAAGATGTGTGACTTCGCAGTGGTCTCCTTGGTTGACCCTTATCAGTCATTCTCAAAAGCAAGCATCCCTGCTGGAACAGCCTTCGGCCCCGTTGACTCTGCTCTAAATCCCTGCGCATAAGTCGCCCGTGTGTCAGGCCTGCTGTGCACGGGACGGGGCCCCTGAGCCCCCGTTCAGCAACTCGGGTAGTTTAGGTAACGGATATGAAGGTGCTGTGTGTCCCACACGGAGGAGGAGGGGCATGAATGCTCAGGAATCAGGGTCTGGACACGATACAGATGGCCAGTCTGCGATGCGGCAAGTGTGTGTTCCATCAGATGAAAGGAAAACCAGCCGCAGGTGGACGGTCCCTGCGCCCGAGGTCTACAGTGAACATTCGCCGGATCTGGGGATGCGTGACTTGGGCGGCTGTAGCTGCTTCGTGGGTGTGCGGAGGGAGTTTCCTTGGCCCCAACTGCCTGGTTTTCTGCTGCTGCCTCCAGACCCAGCCACTGGTCCGGCGAAGGCTCCAGGCTACCTGTATCCTCCATGAGTCCCCAGCTCCTGCTTAGTGCTTAGAAGAGGCTTGGGGGAGTCTCCTGAACCCACCGGTTCAAGGGAGCGTAAGCCAGCTCCTCCAGCCAACCCAACCCCCTTCTTGCCAAAACACAGCAGTAAAAACTGTCCCGGATTGCAATACCGTTCACTTTGCAGATATTGGCGGCAGCCGAGTGTCGGAATAGCCAAGAGAGGAGGGTGTGCTTGCCAGAGGGGAAATCCTTCCTCTCCTCTGGGCGTGCTTCTCTCATAGGCTTCACGGCAGGGTGACGGTACCTGTATGGGCTCCCCACTCAGAGAGGGATGGACGGAGTCTCCTCGGGTCCCAGAGAGCCCATCCCCTGCCCACACAGAGCCACACCCGGGCTGCTGAATCTTTCCACTGAGCTCCCTCTAAGGAGTGGGTAATTGGAGACAAGTCACATAGCACCCCGAGCATGTTCCACAGGGTGCTGGGCGCGAAGGGCCCACTCTCCTGACGGCGAGCTCTGGAGAGGACACGTGTCTGGGGCGCGGCTCCGGGTCACTGATGGTGACGAGTGCCCACAGTATTGGGTCACTGTTATCCTCACACGTTCTGGGGGTTTGCCTTTTGTCCATGGTTGGCGGGACTCATTGTTATGTTACAGGTGTGCATATGTGAGACTTGCACACACAGGTGGAACTGCCTTTTCCCAGGCACCCTTGGTGCATTGGTGGGGATAAGGGATGCTAAAGCAAACGTAGTATTTTTTTCTATACAAATGTAACTTTCTAAAATAATACAACATAGAAGTCCTATGTTTTTAAATATAATAGACGAAAATGATGCAGAGTTTAGGGCAAGAGTTAGGAAACGTGAGCACTCCAGAGCCACCTGGCCCCTCTCTGGGTGACCTTCTCTCCACTCTGCAGCGGAGGCCCTCGCCCCTCCTGCTGCACCGCTTCAGCGTGGGAAGCCCACAGCCGCCGTGTGTGGGTGTTCGGTCCCCCCGCGGACTTCTCTTTCCAAGGGTGACGTAAGCCGCAGTTGCCCCTTTCGTGCCCCAGGGCAGGTGCTGGGAGGCCCGTTTCTCTGTGTGTGGCTTCCTGTGATCACAGCCATGGTGGAAAGAACAGCTTCCTGTCTTCCGACTCCCTGCCTGGCGTCCCCGGTGTCATGTCTCTGTGGCATGTGCTTCGCGGTCTCCTGTTTCAGCTTTGTCATGTGTCCGCGTGTCCGTGTGTCCTTGCCCCGCCTGGGAACCTAACAGTACGGGAAATTTGGAGTGAAGGCTATGCTTCCGCTTAGAAAATCATACGCAGGTCACTTCCCCCTCCCCCGGCCCCCAGCAATGAGAACAAGCCACGTACTGCACGAAATCACAGCTGTTTTAAACCAACCGAGTTTAATGTGATGAACTAACATCCAAAAAGTGACAAGCCCGGCTTAGGGAGACCTGTCCAAGGCAGCCTTGGTCTCTGATAGAGCTTCAGGAGGAGGGAGGCCTGCGGCCGGGAGGACGGGAGAGCGGCAGAAAGCTCAGAGAATCAGGAAAGGCTGAGTGTGGACTCCAGAGTTCCTGGAGCCCCGGGCACAAGGGGACCCCCAGACACACCCCCTTTCCCACAGGCCTCAGCGAGCCCAGACCGAGGTGCCAGCAGGGCAGGGCGTGCTGAAAGATGCCCTGTCTCAAGCCAGGCCCGCAGGCCCGCAGTCGTCTCAGGGCAGAGCAGAGAACCGAGAGAAGTCCTCCGCACACGGCCCAGGCCGTGGTCACCACCCTCCCGGGGGAGTGGCAGGAGAGCTGGTGAGGGCCCCTGACAGGCGGCAGGGTGGACTCAGACCCGACTGGGGGACCGAGGGCGTCACAGCAGACACCGGGCAGCCGCTTCTCCGCTGGGAGGCACCCCTTCTCCCCACTGGTCCCGACTCAGACCCCACCGGGCTCCAGGCACCAGCGCTGCTGGGCAGAGCCAAGCACCTGCTCCTGTGCTCCTCTCCTCCTGGTGGGGAGGGGCGGTGAACGGGGGCTGGGAGCGGGGCTTGCGGAGCGTGTGCTGTGGAGCTTCAGAGGCCTCACCGGGGAATGGCTGAGCCCAGACCCCACACGGGTGGGCCTGTGGCTGGCCCTGGCACTGGCCCCAAGAGCAAGGGCAGCTGCGGCAGAGTCAACACGGGAGCTCCTGGCAGGTGCCAGGGACAGGGTGGCTTGGCTCGGTGACTTGGGGCGGAAGTGCCAAGGGGTCAGTAGGTGTTGAGGGCCTTGTGGGCCAATGTCAGCCTGGGGCTCTTCTGCTACCAGGCCGTGCTGTGCTGCCAGAGCGCTGTTCTCAGTGACCGAGGTTCGCGCTCAGCAGCTCCGCCTCCCTCAGGTGCAGCCTCGGAAAGCACACGCGACCGGGGTGCCAGCGCCTCCGCGGCATCGGCAGGGCCCGGTGGGCTGCGCGAAGTTACCAGACACCCGGGACATTGTTTATTATGTCATGCAGCTGAGGCTAGTTTTCCTGGTGGTGTTTCTCGGAAGTATTTCAAGTTAAAAATGAAGGAGAAAAGTGGTGTTAGGATGATGTCTGCTCAGGTGTATTTTTTAAATACACACACACAGAGAACCCATGAGGTTCCCACTCCTCTGCAGGCTCACGTTCTGCGTGGCTCCCTCAGGCATGGGCGCATTTATCAGTGTCTGTTCTGTGTCTGAGAGCGGGGGCCACCTGAGAAGCCGATGGCCCCGTGAGGACAGCGTGGACACTGGAGCCGCGCGGACTTGGCTTCAGGCACTGGCTCTGTGTTGGAATGGGCACGCTTCTTGCCCCACCTGAGCGCCCTTTCCCCGTTTAGCAGGGGGACGTCCCCACCGGTCGCTGTCACAGGAGGTTGGTGCCCTCCTGCCCACAGACTCCTGCTGCGAGCTTGCCCTGTCGAAAGCTTGACCCTGGGGATGACCTCAGTCCATCTGTGGCCCGACTTTGAAGGCTTTGGGGGTTTGGTTTCCCTGGTGTGGTCAGGGGGTGATCTCAGCCTGGCCAAAGTCCACAGTGGGGTCCCCACACCTCCGATGGGATGCCCCCCATTCTTCCCTGCTCTTTTCCAAAGCACCCTTTGTCAGGAATCTGCTAGTTTTGCGTAAGTTCTTTAAACAATCTGTCGGAAGAGCGCGGAGAAGAAACCAAACCTTTGACACATTTAGGCGGGGCGGTTCCCATCTTGATGAGCCACATGTTTTCCTTCCCCAACACTCATTTGCTCAAGAAAAGCCCAGCCTCGGGGGCAGAGCGGGGGTCATAGCCTCCTGTGCCCAGCTTTGGACGCTGGCTCACAGCCGTTCCTTTTCGCTGTTACTGGGCTCTGCTAACACGTGTCACTCACCTGGCACCCATGCGTGGGTCTCAGGTGCATGCGTTAGCCTCCCTTTAAAATGTGGCTTTCTTTTCTCCACAGCAAACCCAAGGAGCCCGTCTTCAGCGCAGGTAAGTCTGACGTGACTTCTGTGCAGGTGCCCCTCACTCACCTCCTTGGGACCTGAGGGAGGCACAGAGAAGCAGCTACTCGGGGGCCAGCTTCTGACACACAGGACTTCAGGGGCTGTCGGCCTGTCCCTGGGGGGCTCGCTGCTCAGATCTTAGAGACTGCCCGTAAAACGGTCATAAAAACTAAACCTTTACGGACCCCCTCTGAAAACCGACTCAAGCCACAGCAGTAAGGAGGAGGGGAGAGGCCACCACCAGTGCCGTGGGCCGCAGAGGGTCCCACCTTCTGGTGTCTCTGGGCTGCACTGGAAGAAGAGGAGTTGTCTTGGGCCGCACATTAAATACATTGTGACACGTGATCACAAAATAATCTCATAGCATTTTAAGTAAATTTACAACTTTGTGTTGGGCCGCATTCACAGCCCCCTGGGCCACATGAGGCCTGCGGGCCGCAGGTTGGACGCCCTGCTAGGGATTTCCAGTGAACAGACGTCCGCTGCCTCTGTCCGTCCCACTCCCGGGCTCCCGCCACCAATGTTTGCATTTCTCTGAAGAGTAAAGTTTCTGATGCAGCGAGTTACAACTTGCCTAAAAGTAGCTTTTTTCCTTTTTTTCTGTCTTTGGTTTGCTAACCTGCAAGCTAATAGTTCACATAGACGTTTCCGTAGATCTTTTTGTAACACGTTTCATGTAAGGCAGATGCTATTTTTAGAATATCAGCCTTATTTAAAAGCCCATTTGAAATGCAAAACAATTGACAAGTATGTAATTAGTTAATCCGTTCATTTAATTTTAGTCTTCCCAGATTTGCCCTTTAACTCAGAATTGAAACATAGAAATCAGAGTTTGGGGTTTATCAGCGAGAGCTTTAGTGTTTATTTCGTTTTCAGGCAGCATGAAATTACTGACAGTTACTGACCGTTAGCCTGCGGAGCTAGGCTTCCTTGTCGGAACCCCGAGACACGCCCAGGCCTCTCTGCCGGGGCAGGGCAGGCGGCGTCTCCTGCGGGGAGTAGGGCTCGAGCCCAGCAGGCAGGCAGGCCCCTGCAGCCCTCGCCTCTCTTTGTCTAGCCCTTCTATCTCTGTCTCCGAAATCGCAAGGGAAGCGCCGGGTGACGCACTGCAAAGGTAGGCCGCCTCCCCGAAACCGCATAGCTCTCTGAGCAGCACTGTGGCCCAGGCTCCGGAAACATCTTTCATACAGGCAGACGGCTTCTCTCCTTGTATGAAAATGTTTTTGGGATGCAAACCACTTGGATTGCAGCTAAGCCACTGAGCATTGACTTGGTTGGGTATTAATAAGTAGCTGTCATTTGGATCTTGATTGATTATTGGCCGATTACAGGAACTTTCCAAAAATCTGTGTAAACCTGAAGAGAGCTATAGGACAAGCCCTGGACGTCCACTGTTTGCAATGGCCTCCTGCACCGCTGCTGGCCTCGTCCCCTGGCGCCTCTGCGTTTGGTGGCTGTCACTCTAACATGCCTGAAAGAGCCATGGCTTTCCCTCGCTGTGTTTCGATCTTAGATGCAGGATGTCTGAGTTACCAGTGCGAAACCACACCGAGGCTAAATCGGTGCTTTTTGCCTAGTGCAGTCATTTAGATTTGTGGAGTAAGTAAGCCTCAGTCGTGAGGACTTTGTAAGCCGCACCTGACTATAGTACCCACAAGTAGCTGTACTTCAATTAAGTGCATGTCCATTGATTAAGTCCAGCCACATGGGCTCTGTGCGTGTCACAGACATGCCATCGCGTTCTCTCTGTTCCTGACCTGCAGTCTGGGACTCGTCCCTTCCAAGGGGCGGACGGGGTCGCTCTGAGTTAACTTTAAGCTCTGTCATGCCGGCCCCTCTCCTCATATCTGTCGGTCTGCTGGGCGCTTTTAGGTTTTCCAGCGGGAGCTACGCAGTCCGACGCGCTGGGTGAGGGATTAAGAAAGGGAGGAGGCTTGAGGCCAGGAGAAGAGCCTAGGTAGGGGCCCAGAGCAAGACAACCATGTAGGGTGGCAAAGCGACACGGCCGGCCAGAGAGGAGAACCCACGTAGGGTGGCTGGGCCAGGCAGGTAGACCTTGGCATCTAGCAAGAGACGGGCGCAGGATTTTGGTGGAGACTCTGTGAAATCCAGTTTTGGCTGTAATGGGTTTCACAGCAGAATATAAGATGGCCTAGGGGACCAGTAGGAGAGGCTGCTGTCACGGGGCCTCTGGTGGCCTGGTCCAGTGGAGCTGGGGAGAAGGGAGTCCAGTGAGAGCCTTCTAACAGCGATCCCCAGAACACGGTGACTGGCACCCTGTGCAGGAGTGCACACGTATCACCTTACGTCCCAAGTCCCAGTTCACTTGTAGAGTGAAGAGTGTGTCACTTGCATGCGTTCCAGGCCTGCAGCGCGCACAGTAACAGAACCGAGATGGCTTCTGGCCGTGTGGGCAGCGTTGCATGCAGCACCGTTTGAAGCCCTTGGGAATAAGACTGACGAAGCTAATCCGGAACGATGGCACTTAACGGCATTGTCATGCCTTCATGGCGTTTCCTCACCACTCTCCTTCTGCGGGCGATTCTTCTGTGGAGTGACAAACAGATCTCCCTTGTCCCGACTGCCCTGCCACTTAAGGGCCACAAGAGTCCGGTCCTTTGATCCGCGGTGAGGCACCGAGTGCAGGGAGTTCTGAGCCCACACTCATCAGAAGCTCACCGGAATCTCCTTGGTCTTGTTATGTCCTGGAAACGCAGCCGGAGAACCCCAGTTGTTTGTTTTCAAAGTCCGGGAGTTGCCTGGTGAGGGTATATTAGTGGGTTTTACTTTTGTCCCCACAATTTATTAAAACATCACAAGTTATTTTATTATGAAAACATTTGCTCCAGAAAGTTTTATTTCTCAGCTTCTCTCACCAGCGGGCTTCTTGCTCTTCGGTTTTCCATTTCTAGCATTTCTTTGAGCATTTTTCTTTCTGCATGCATCCGAGCATGTACTTCTGCTGATTTGGGGTGTCCAGTGTAACAGACACACAAAGATACACTTTTACATTGCAATATGACAAATCACTTTAAATATTGAAGGGTATCTTACGAATTTTGATATCAAAATTATATATCCATTGAACTCAGTGAAAAGCCTCAGTGGATTTCTCGTGTCCGTTGTCATGTGGGAGGGGTGCCATTATTCCCCACTGTGACGATAAAGAAAATGTAAGCACCGAAACCTCCCGTGAAAAGCTAATGGAGCCTAGTTTTTCCTGCTTTTATATCTTCTTCTATATTTCACATACTTAAGTCAGCAGAATGTCAAAAGTACGCGAGGTGAAATTAGACATTTGTCAGAGGAGACAACAGAGGGTAGAGACGGCACTTTTCCTCCGAGAGGCTGGAGAAAGCACGTCCGTCTGCCGGTGCCCTGGGTGCTAACCAGCTCACTGCCCTCTCTGTTCCTTTCGCAGAGGAAGGGTATGTGAAGATGTTCCTGCGCGGGCGCCCGGTCACCATGTACCTGCCCCGGGACCAGGTGGACTCCTACAGCCTGGAGGCCAGGGCGGACCTCCCAACCAAGAGGCTCAAGCTGGAGTGGGTGTATCCTCCATCTGTCCGTCCGTCCGTCCGTCCATCGGACCTCTGCGAGGTCCTCAGCCGAGTCAGGCTTTCGACTTCATGTTTAACTACAAAAACTCATAAAACTTAAGTTCTCTTAAGCTTCTAAAAGCAAACTCTCCCACTTAAAAAACATAATTTAACAAAATTGGCTGTACGTCAGCACCCAGGGAGACTCGCAGTGTAGCTCCCTAAGAGCCAGTGGTTGCGGAGAGCGCTGGTTCGTCACTCCCGAGGGGGTCTGTGTGGTCCTCACGCAAGTACATAGACATCGTCCTCCTGGAGAGAGAAGACCAACATGCTGTGTGGCTGTCTGAATGATTTTTTATTTTTTGGAGAGTTATGGGAAAATGCATGGCTAGTTTCTGGCTTGGATTTTAATTTTTCTGACAGAATAAAGTTAGTTAAAAACTTAATTGAAAAGCAGATTTAGCAAAACTAATCCCAATGTGTAGAATCTGAGATTCTGATGGAACTTGAAGGTGCTGATTATTTTTAACGGCAGCCGCCCTGCACTTCGTCAGCTCCCCAGGGACGGGCGGGCAGGCCAGGGCTGCACACTGTAAAAGGAGACAGCAGCCAAAATGCAAGAAAATACTGAACTTAGGAATGAGAAAGTGAGGATATTAGAAAGTGAAGCTGTGCTGGCAGAAAGTTTCTAAGCTGAAAGGAAGAAAGAATGACAGCCTGGAAGGAAGGACGTGGATCCCCCCAAACCAAGTAGGGCTTGGCGGCTGCGGGAGCCCCCCTTCCAGGCTAACCTGGCCTCGCTGAGGGGGTGAGAGCAGTGAATACCCACATTCTAAACGAAATCCTCACACAGCATAGATGTACTACCCCTTTGAAAGTAAAAGAAGCCCCTTCTCCACCCCAAAACCTAGGCAGCAAGAGTCCGAGTCAGCCACGTGCCTACCGTTCTTGAAATGGGAGCACCTGGCACCTCTGTAGCAGGAGGTTCAGGAAGTGAAGGCGTTCCCAAGGAGAAAGCCTCGAAAAACAAGACAACGGGGCTGTGAAAAAGGCTGGATTACGTGTGGATTTTCCTGTTTCATTGTATTTTATGTTAACTTCTCACTCTTGGTCTACTTTTGCTTCACTGCACTATTGCATTTTACTTTGGAGGAAGCCTGCAAAGGCCACGTCCCAGGCCATGCAGATTTTAAGACGAAAAGTAAAAATCCTTAATTGACCCTCAAACAAATATTTGAGTGCCAATTTACTGCGAAGCCCTGAATGCAAATTATACAAAGTATGTTTAAACTGAAGCTGCTGTGATTACGTTTAGAAGAATTGCTACTGTATTTGAAATCAGGGAATCATATACTTTGGAAACTTTTTAGAATTATCATCTGTACCTAAATTTCTCCCCTGAAAATATATTTTTATTTTTTCAGATTCAGATGTCAGAAGCATCCCCTGCACTTATTTTGGGATTTATTTCAGTACATGGAAGTGAAGTGATTCAGTTAGTTCCTCCTTAAGTCAATAATTGTTAAATTGGTTATATCAGATCTGGAAAGCATTATTCAAAACACACATTTGTTTGGCCTACTCCCTATTATATTTTAGAAAATATAAAACAGTGGTATTTGCTCCAAATAAGTGGTATTTTTGCTAGGCTATTTTTTCACATGTAAGTTCACATGTTTTGCTCTCAAAATAGTTTTCAAGGTTTGGAAGTCTACACACAAAATCTTAACAGGTAATTATCCTAAGGACCTGGGAATGGTTGGAGGAAGGACTTAATTTTTTAAACTTTTTTTTTAAAATATTTATTTGTTTATTTTTAGAGAGGCGAAGGGAGGGAGAAAGAGAGGGAGAGAAACAGCAATGTATGGTTGCCTCTCGCATGGCCTCCACTGGGGACCTGGCCTGCAACCCAGGCATGTGCCCTGACTGGGAATCGAACCAGGACCCTCTGGTTCCCAGCCCGCGCTCAATCCACTGAGCTACACCAGCCAGGGCAATTTTTTAAACTTTTATATACTCATATATGTGTGTGTTTGTGGTTTGCACCTTTTACAAGTAATTTTATAATGAAAAAGATTTAGCTCCAAGATTACAATTAAAAATAAACTTATAATTGATTTAAACTCCCTTCAACATTTCATACAATAAAGGCTGGGTGGTGATGAATGAAATGTTGAAGGGAGTTATATGAGGTATGGAGGAATATCAACAGGGGAGTGATTGGGGGAGAGGGTGGGAATGGGGCACAGAACAAGTAGCATAAATGGGAGGTAGACAACAGACAAGGGGAGGTTAGAACAGTATAGGAAGTACAGGAGCAGAAGGACTTATGTGTAGGACCTATGGACAAAACTAAAGGGAGGGGAAAGGGTGGTAAGGGGGAGGGGGGAGTGAAGGGGGGAAATGGGGCAACTGTAACAGCATAATCAATAAAATATAGTTAAAAAATAAAATAAAATGCCTAGAAACAGAAAAAAAAATAAAAAATAAAATCACAATAAAAAAAATAATTGACTTAAACTGAGGTATGTTAAAATCAATTACCAGTGTCTTAAATTTTTTGAAAATATTCTAAAACATAAAGAATTATCAAAGCTTGGGAAAATACAGACAATTGTAATCGAAAACAATAAAATAATTTTAAAAATTTAAAAAGAATTATCAAAGCTTGACGTTTTTTCTTGGAATAGGCTTGATAACCACACTACTTAATATTTGGAATGGTAGTCACTTACCGTTTTCAGATGTATCTTGTTTTCCATACGAGCTACAAATGACACAAACTAGAATAGAAATTCGATTAATTTCCCAGTCATGGTCCTAGAACCAGGCCAAGTCTCTCTGATTAATCCACAGTGTAATGGCCATTTCAGTTCCCAGTTGTAAGTTTGTGTCTCAAGACGACAACCACATGAAGAGGTGACAGATGACAGACTCAGTTGGCCCTGTTGCTCCTTTTGATTCTAGTTCCCGAGTCAGGCCCTTGCCCTCAAGAGATCAGAGGTTCGAGAGGGAAAGGAAAGTGAACACACCGTGGACTCTTGTGACAGCTCAGCAGGTCTGAGCAAGCGCAATAACTGCAGATAAATATTACACAAGAGGCAACTGGAAGGAGAGAGAAAATTTGGTGCAGAGTGGCCCAGCATGCTTGTGAAATTAGCGTCAAAGCACAACTTCCGGTGACTTTACTTCTGGAGTCAGGGTGGTGTGGTGCGGCAGAGTGGTGCAGTGGCCAGCCTTTCACAGCCGGGCTTGGCCACACTGGATGGCAGTGGGTGTGAGGAAGTCAGGACCGCATAAAATTCCAACAGCTCAACAAAAAACACTGAGCCCCGGTTGCTTCCCCAGATCCGTGATTAACTGGCCAAATTGAAAAGAGTTCATCTCCCAGTGACTTCATGGATGCCTGGTCTAGTGCCCTTTAGTAAGTAAAATAGGTTAATTACCATTTTTGATTCAAGCTAAAAAATTCAGCTTTCAAAATATAATACATGCTTCCTAAAAATAAAGCCACATCTTTGTATTAAAAATAGGTACTCACATTAAATCAATGACCATTTCCAACTTTCCTGCCTATTTAGGGAGTCAGAAGTATTTGGCACTATTTATTGTACAATTTAAGGTGATTTGAACTTGTGAAATTGAGAGTAATAGTCGTATATTGAATTGTATTGCCTGTTGAATAAAGCTGATGCTTTGTCAGCTCTTCAGAGGAGAAAACAAGTTTTGCCTTGACACACTTGAAGCTACGGGTACCGGGGCCGGGACTGTCGGAACAACCTGTACTTGCTGCCGACGGGCGAGACGGTGTATTTCATCGCGTCCGTGGTCGTGCTGTACAACGTGGAGGAGCAGCTCCAGAGGCATTACGCCGGCCACAACGACGACGTGAAGTGGTGAGTCCCTGACTCCGGCCCACGCTGCACTTGCGAAGCACCGTCAGCGGAGAGGGCTCAGTGTGGGGACGTAACTCAGGAGACGCGAGGGGAGCTGAGCGAGCGGGGTCCGTGGGAAAGCTCTTCTCCACGTCCTGTGCTGTCGACTGGCTCCCTGGCCCTCTGAGAACCTTTCCAGTTTTCTGTCTATGACACATAATCTCAGCCAGCCACCTCACCTCAGCCGATAGCTCTAGCCGACCCCTGATGAGAAGCCTTCTTAAGACATCTCATGCCAACAGCTTCTAATTTGGGTCTTTATTTTCTAATAAAAATTAAAATGTCTTGCCTTGCGTTTATGGCTAGGTCTGCTGTTCCCATAATTCATTCATAGCTTTTGCTGGGGTTTTGTGTATCTTGGAAGGATAGACAGGTGGGTGGGTGGATGGATGGACGGACAGATGGATGGAATGATGCATTTACATATTTCTAGGGTGTCTTTGATATTTGATATACTCAAAATGACTTCTTAATAAAGTTTGCAGACTAATTAAATGGTTCTGAGATTGAAATGGTGTTTTCCAAGCAAAAAAAAATATGCTTTTTATTCTTGAGTTGAAAATTCTCTAGAGATGTAGGAATGAAGATGAAGTGAAATAAGCACTAATTGACTAGTGTCACTGGGGTGCTCAGAGAATTTATTGTGAGTCTGTAAGAAGTTGGGCATTATGTCTTTCTTATATTTAAATTGTCAACTAGATTATACTTGATCAAGGGAAAAAATAAAGTTTATCCTTAAATAGCAGCTATTTTATGGATTTTTTTTTAGCCTAGCCGTTCATCCTGATAAGATCACGATAGCAACGGGACAGGTCGCTGGCACATCCAAGGATGGAAAAGTGAGTTACGGTATCTCTTGTACTTTCGTCACACACTGGTCACACCACAGAACATTTTGCTGATGAACAAGCCTGCTTAGGTGTCAAGCACCTGAATACTTCTTACCCTCTCATTACAATTTTTTACTGTGAATTAAAATTTTTACAGCGATCTTAAGAACCCTTTGAATTCACCTTCATTTCAGCCAGTTTTTAATAACATTGTTCTTGCCTTATAATTCATTAATTCTTAAGATATTCGCATGCATGATAAACATGAAAATATGAAGCACGCATTTAATAAGTGAAGTTATAATCATTTGAATATGGGCCTCTTGCCTTCCCAGCGATTTCAGGCCCCTTCTCCGGGACGCGTCACCGTGCGGTCCGTCCGTGGAGCGTGTGTGTGCACATGCATGTGTGTGTGCAATCCGCAGAGGCTGCTGGGCTCTAGCACACGCCCTGCTCGCACTTGAGTGAGGCATTTGCTGGTGTTTGAGGGACTCGGCGGGGACTGGCGGGATTTAGCAAACAGAGCACAATTCGAAACTAGCTCTTAGGCCCTTGTCTGGGACAGGCTGCGGGCATTACATGTCATATCTAAAACTCCTGTTGCTTTTTGATACCTAAGTATAGCTTGTTATTGAACAACATATGATCTGAAACTAATTATGTGTAATGCTTCCATTTTTATCAACATGTTTCCTTCCAGCAATTCCACACGTGAAGTAACAGGAACAATAAATCAGACCACCATTATGTAAATACACATAAGTGGAACAGAGTCGTCATTTTTTTTTTATAAAGTGACCTTAAGAGTTCTTTGAAATTAGTAGCAAGCCATAGCCTCCTCCCTCTAGTGGATTAAAAGTGTATTTCAGTTTCTGGCATTGAAATCAATCAGAACTTTCCAGCCAGTGAAAATGTGGTGGCTACCTGAGCCACTCCTTTCAAGCCCCCTGCTGAGGAATCAGAGAGGTCAGGTGACTGTCCACAGCCACCCAGCTCCTTAGAGACAAGTCCAAACTAGAACCTAATTCACCCAACTCCACTCTGTGCCCTAGGTACAGATCTGCTGACAACTCAGGGGTGCTCGCTTCTGTGAGGAAGAGCAAAATTAGTATAAGTCACCTCGGGACACCATTGAGAGAGTGTGGAACTAAATCATAACAATTATCCTTCCCGTTGTGCATGACTGATTGCCTGCCGTGCTCCTGTGGGGCCTCAGGAGCCCTTCAAACAACGGGTGGTGGCCGCCTTGTGTAACTGGCACGCACTCACACCTCGGTAACCACCGGGACGGCAGAGACCCACCCTTGTCCGAGATTCCGCTTTCCTCATCATTTCTCATTTTTAAAATGCAGGCGTGTCCAGATGTAAACGCAGAATATCAACTCCTGTGGGGTCCAGCATGGGCTGTTCAAAATTACAACTTGGTAACTTCTCCTGAGGTTACCTTGGCCCAGGGGCCATGGCCTCCTGGGGACAGCGGGAAGCTTTCATTTATGTTAACAGAAGTCACAAACGCAGACAGAAACCTTTTGTTTTGACAAAAGTGAAGCAATCTTGCAGCTTCAAAGTAAGGATGGGTAGTCCTCGCAATCGCCAGCTCGGCGTGTTTTCTCTCCCCAGCAACTGCCCCCGCACGTGCGCATCTGGGATTCTGTGACGTTGAATACCCTGCACGTCATCGGGGCTGGGTTTTTCGACCGAGCCGTCACCTGCATTGCCTTCTCTAAATCGGTAAGTCTGAGCCGGGAGGGCGGTGCACTCTGTCCCCAGCGAGCAGGCAGCCAGCTCAGGGTCGGGGGAGAGCGTCAGCGCACAGGTCACTGCCCGGCTGGGCGGGCAGGTCTGACTCTGAAGCCTTCCCGCTTCCTTGCCCCCTCAGCCGGAGGTCACCATTCCGACCAGACCACTCCAGCCACGCGGCGTGCTGACAGCAGGCGGCCCTGCAGCCCGCGGTCTTCGGGTTCCGTGAGGCGGTTTGCCTGCTCTGGCCTGGAGTGTCCCCTGCCCCTCCCTAGGGAGCCCCCGCAGGTCCCTGCTGTCCCCACAGGGGCTGGCTCCCAGTCTCGAACAGGAGCTGGACGGCCCCCGTGGGCTCCCAGCCTTCCTCCAGATGTGCCTGCCGTTCCCCAGAGCCACCCTGTCAACCACGTCTTCAGCTGGTTAGGAAACTGATGTCCGAGGCCCCGTCTGTGCTTAACGTCCAAGCAGCACCCGCCTCGTCCCAATGCTCTTGCTCCTCCTACAAACCTTCAGTCACCCCGTTAGCACCAGGCGTGTGCTGCATGTGCAGCAGGCACGGGCTCCTGTGGAGGGCAGACGCTCTGCAGCCCCTTTGCAGGCTGGTTTTAGTGGACCCGCTGGGGAAGAGCCAGCCCTTTCGCCCCTCCTGCTCCCGTCCCTTCATCAGCCCCACCCCCGCCCCGTTCACCTGCTCTCCTTGTCTATCCAAGTAAGCAGGTCTCAGCGGCAGTCAGTAAATACTCTTCAACTGAAATGTGGTGGTCCTGATTAAAAGTAAAATCAGTGTTCATTTTTCATCGCGTTCAACCTATTTTGTTCTCAAGCGTGACCTTCTGGTGCATACACATCTTTTCCAGAACGGAGGAAGCAACCTGTGTGCCGTAGACGACTCCAATGACCACGTGCTGTCCGTGTGGGACTGGCAGAGGGAGGAGCGGCTGGCTGACGTCAAGGTCTCTCTCCCAGCCTGGCATTGGCTGCGTTGTGACTTTTTCCGTTTGGAGCCCTCTCATTCCCCTGGTTGCTGGCCGCTTCCCTGCTTCTCAGTGGGCTCTGGGGTTCCCGTGCCAAGGCAGCCCTCGGGCGACACCTCCCCCAAATCCCTCTGACCCGCCCCTGTCCCCCAGGATGCCAGGCCCCAGTCCTGGCAGGGTTTCTTCCTCTTCACGATGCCTGCAAGGGTTTTCCTTCCTCGTTTTGCAGCCACGACCCCGTAATTCACTCTATCGCTCATTCGTTGACTTTTTTTCCCTCCCTTTCAACAAACGCCCCCATGTACTTGTGTGTCGAGGAGGCACTGGAGGTGTGGTGGTCCCAACATGCGGAACTGGTCCGGTCCCAGTCAACGAGGGGCCGGGAGGGAGCCGGCTGGGTCAAGTGGCTCCTCTGGGGCCCAGGGCGCTCAGGAGGGAGGAGCGTGGCTTCTCTGCCCCACCTCCCATTCTCCCTGCCCAACAGAGCTGTGAGCTTCCCGCACGCGTTCTCCGTTTTCTTCCTGTTAAATCGTGGTGCAGTCTGTCTCCTAGAACTGACTTCAGAGTTCTGTCCTGGCATCCACTAGCCTTAGATGGTCTTACTTCCCTTGCATCAGGGTTAGCATGGGGCCGCCTTCCTTTCTTGACGTGGGGAGTACTATTGGTTCACCTGCCTTGCGAGACTGGGATGCAGGCCCTGCATACTAATCAGTCACGTTTCCGAACGCCCGTTTTCGTGCTAGAGTCCTGCCTTCTAGGAGTCTGGTCACGAGTAGGTTCTCGCTGTGTTGCTAGGTCGGAGGTAATCAGAGGCAGGTTATTCTCCAGGTGTGAGAAGGTGTAATGAATTAGCCAGCAGAAGGAACAATTAGGTCTCATTCGTCCGGCCAGGGCGAAGGGTAGTGAGCGTCACCCAAGGACCTGGATGCCTGGCTTGGTTGCCGACCTGCCAGCACAGTCCCAGGGGTTAGACCAGGAGGGACCCCAGGGCAAACACGGCAGCCCCCGTGGCCTGAGAGCAGTGGAGCTATACGAAGTGCAGATTCCCGGCCCCTCTCAGAGTTCCCGTCACTACATGGGGAGAAGGCCTGACATGTGCGTGAAGCACCCCCCAGCCGGTCCTGCTGTTCGGCCAGGGCCGGGCAGCCATGACAGGAGGGGGAGAGCCAGTTCCCCTTGCGGTGAAGTCCCCCTCTGCCCCTGCCCTTCAGCAAACACCCGCTGCAGGCCCGCTCTGTGCCCGCTGCAGTGACGGGTCCTCACTGAGAGAGGGCCCCATGTTGCAGCCTCGGGCTGCTGTCCAGTGGGCGAGACAGGCGAGGGGAGGTTAAGGCCACAGCAATGTGGGCTTAGCGTTTACAGAAGGTAAACTCAGTGGGGAAGACCCAGGGCTGGGGCCTGACAGTGCGCGGTTTATCTGTAGTGTCGTAAGAGACCCGAGCCATCTGAGCCCCCTGTTTTGCCCAGTGCTCCAATGAAGCTGTGTTTGCCGTGGATTTCCACCCCACGGACACCAACATCATAGTCACCTGCGGAAAGTCACACCTCTACTTCTGGACGCTGGAAGGAAACTGCCTCATTAAGAAGCAAGGGCTCTTCGAGGTAAAGTTCAGTTGTGCTCTTAGTTGACATTTCAGCAGGTGCTCGTGGTCAGCTGGGTCTGCGTGTCACCAGGGAGCTTTCAAGCACCCGGTCTTGGAGTGTGTTTCACTAGGCCAGTGTGGGGGTGCACATGTGGGTGTAGTGACAGAGACTATTCCCAGAGCCCTACTAGAGTTGGGGAGCCCCCTTGTGTTTTGGGGCCAACACAGGGAAAGGAGGCCCTAGGGAGGGGGCCCCCACCATGACCAAGATAACCTGCACCTTTTAGTCTGGGCACTTGGGGGCCTCAGAGCACCAGGGGACAGCACCTCTTCTCTCTGGCGACATTTACAGCTACACCCAGAGACGGAGTTAGAGGACCCCCTTATTCTGGAGCCAGGACTCTGTTCCTCACGCTGTAGGCCTGACAACACCGCCTGCCCCTTGGTCCCCGCCCCACCCCCAACACCCTCCTTGGCTGGAGCTCTTTGTAGCCTTACACGACCAGGAATTCTCTTAGAGCAGATGCTCTCCTGGCGTTCGTTACGTAACGGCAGAGAGAAGTGAAAGGCATACCGGGTGGTAACGCCGTTCCTGTCGGGATTACTGCGAGTCTAGGTAGTACTGATAAAACAAGAGGATGTCTTGACTAAATGTATATGTACATATATTTACAACATTCTGCAGAAGCAAGAAAAGCCAAAGTTTGTCCTCTGTGTGACTTTTTCTGAAAACGGTGACACCATTACCGGAGACTCGAGTGGCAACATCTTGGTGTGGGGGAAAGGTAACGCATGGTCGTTCCCAACTCAGATGGGTTTGGCAATGTTATGAGAAGTCAAGCGTGACTTCGGGAAGAATTGTCTATTAACATAATCCACAGGATCGCTTTTAAACTCCGAGTTACGTAGGTCCATACACACGTGTGTGCGCGTGTGGCCTGAAACCATTACACCGGAGCAGAGTAGCACGGGACTTATAAGAGTAGTAGTGACTCATCATTCTGAAAGGCTCATTGAGCCCACGATGTTACGGTGGGGCGAACACCTCTATTAGGAGATGTAGTAACAAGTGACAGTGATGAAGTCACTGGTGACTGTTTATTCAGCTGTGAAACATTTAAGCCGCTGTCCTGGTTCACGCAGCATTCGAGCACCAGTCCGTGCGCGGCAGCACGCTGCATGCGGGGGCGCTCCCGTGAGGGTGACCGGAGCCCCCGCCGGCGAGCAGGCAGCGGTCGGGAGGAGGCCTCGCTCAGAGCACACCCGCTCAGCTCAGCCCAGGGCTCCTCGGGCTCACTTACCACGAGCCAGGAGAGAAGGAGCACCATCCCTGGCTTCAGGGACCTTACCGTCTGGGTTGGTGGCGAAGGTCGAAACAGACCCAGCAACATCATTTCCAACTAATAGGGTGCCTTCTGTGGGTCCCCGCCACTCTGGGTGCTGGGTGCTTTCGACATTGTTTTCTTTCACCCTGAGAACAAGCCTGCGGGGTGTGGAAGGGTGACCTGTGATGGAGGGCAGGTACGTCAGTTGGCCAGAGACACACACAGCTCGTGAGCAAGTCCTCGCTCGTTCTGAGCCACGGGTTCCCGTGGGTTCCTGTCACACATGCTTTGCGTTAGCAAGTTTTCCTTCCTTGCTCAGTAACCCTGCCCATGCTTGCCTGGTGCTCTGTTAACATCTGGAAATCAGACCCTTTATAGATCACACTGCAGGGTGTGCTAACCAACAGTGTCGACTTTAAAACGAAACCGACCTGACGGGCTGAGGGGAGCCCCTGCCTGACGGACTAAGGCTGGTTTTCTTGGTGTGTTTAGGTACAAATCGAATAAGCTACGCCATTCAAGGGGCCCACGAGGGGGGCATTTTTGCACTTTGCATGCTAAGGGACGGCACCCTGGTGTCGGGAGGAGGGAAGGACCGAAAGCTCATTTCCTGGAATGGAAACTACCAGAAACTTCATAAAACTGAGGTAAGACAGCAGGCAGCACTATTGAAATTTGTTTCGAACCTGAAACTGTTACCCTAATCAGTTTCTTTGTTGGCTTGAAATCTTTACCATGCCGTTTTGAAAGTGTTTTAGATAAAATTTTATTGAGTGGTATAATATTGTTTTAAATATTTTATTTATTTATATTTAGAGAAAGGGGAAGGGAGGGAGAAAGAGAGGGAGAGAAACATCAGTCGGTTGCCTCTTGTACACCCCCAACTGCGGACCTGGCCGGTGCCCTGATCAGGGATCAGAACAGCAACCTTTTGGTTTGCGGAATGACGCCCAGCCCGCTGAGCCACACCAGCCAGGGCAAGTGGTATATACGTTTTATTAAAATCATGGAGGCAGTTTAAGCACAACTACAAAACGGAATTACCGTATTTTACTGTGTAGAATGCACACCCACGTGTTTGCTTGCATTCTGCACAGGATTGTTCAGCCCATTATTACACCCACAGCATATAGTCATTGTACCCGTGTAGAAAGCGCATCCTTGTTTTTCTCTCAAAAATTTAGGCAAAAGGATGCATACTATACACAGCAAAATAACAGCGAATGTATAACATTTGAGGTTGTAGCATATTTCACATTTAGAATATTTTATAGTAGAATCAATCTCACTTTTCCAAGAGAATATTATCTACATTTTGATTTATCGTTACAATCTTTCTCCTTTTTTATTCACTTTAATTTCCAGAGTGTTACTTTGGAGACTTTATCACTTTGAGCTAATATTTATTGTCTACTTCGTACCTGGCTAAGTGCCAGCACATTCTCTCGTGTCTGAGTCCTTGAGTATCTGTTTCACCTCCTATTACCTGGTTAGCAGCCTGCACACCAGTAGGAGTCAGAAGCAGGAAATCCAGTATTCCTTCTACACACTCACTGAGTCTTCTCCCCCAGGCCCCAGGAGATTATGGGCAGACAGATGTCAGCATCCATCGGACCGCTGACGGTCTTTCTCCCTGCCCTAGAGTGGACACATGGTACAGGGTTTCCAGCTGCTAAGTCGATGCTTACAACACGTTCCACCAGCGAGCAGCTGGCCCAGGGCTTTGGCTGTAGGAGAACTTGTTTTTGTTGCTTATTGCTCTTAGTAAAGGAAGGCCTTCGTCCGAGCTGGGCAATCACTTCCCCTTCCACTGAGATTTTAGTTGACCTTATAATGAGACTTGGCAGCATTTGATTGAACATGTACCTGTAGGAAGTTATAACCACATCAAAAGCACCAAAGCCTCATCCAGTTTCACTGAAGATGCTCACCATGTTCATGTACCCATAATCCTCTTCGCTAGCCGGACTGTCATCTCCTGTCCTCGCTCCCGTCACAGACGCCGGAGGTGGAAAGTGCTGGAGAGCAGAGTCTGCCTCTTCCCTCCCCAGGACTGGCCCAGAGTCGGGCCCCAGCAGGCCTTAGCCTCCGCTTCATTCGCACATGAATCGTTCTTGGCTGGCGTGTTTTGAAATTTTTTTCTTAACATTTAGATAATTCCACATGTTTACCAACATGAACAATGGATTTCAAAACTAAATAGAGTGAAGGTGCCAGAAAATTCATCATTCTGAGTCACAGTAAATTTGAGGAACTCTCATTACGGCCTGTAATAGAAGCCAGCCCTTCATTTTCCAAATTTTACTTACTACTTACCACGGCTCTTCAAAGTTATCACAAGTAAAGAGTAACTAACCACGAGTATTTCTTACTTTTCAATCTTGTCAAGGAAAAACGCTTTATTCTTGATTATTTTTTAAATAGCTTTAGCTCTTGCTGATTCTTTTAAGGTATATAAAATGTTCGGAGTTTGAAAGCAAGATTTGGAGTTTTGGTCATTCACTCCACAAGCACCCAGAGTGAGCTGTTCCGTGTGTGTGTGTGTGTGTGTGTGTGTGTGAGAGAGAGAGAGAGAGAGAGAGAGAGAGAGAGAGAGAGACTATGATAGGCACTGTCGTCGTGACATATGAACAGGTGTTCTGAGCGGTGGAGCTGATCGTTGATGTTAAGTCTGGTCCCTTCAATGCAGATCCCAGAACAGTTTGGTCCCATACGGACAGTGGCCGAGGGGAAAGGTGATGTGATCCTGATAGGCACAACCAGAAACTTCGTCCTCCAGGGCACGCTGTGCGGGGACTTCGCAGCCATCACTCAGGTGCGTCCCTCCCGGCCCCCCAGACATGGCCGCATCCCGTGATGTTGGAATTTAACAGAGCATTGCGAGGAGGAGGTGACCTGTGTTTCACGCTAACACGGCCTTTCTGAGCCTCGGGGGTTTCGGTCGGCTGTCCTAACGGACGTGTGGGCGGGGAGAAACCGATGAGGTCAAGGATAAAGTATGCGGTGAGCCTGGCTCGTCACCCGTGAAGGCTCCTGCGTGTTGGTCAGAGTGTTCCAGAGAGCGTCCATTTGTCTTGCTTCTTTGTAGGGTCACACTGATGAACTCTGGGGACTGGCCGTCCATGCCTCCAAACCTCAGTTCTTGACCTGTGGGCATGACAGACATGCCACCCTGTGGGACGCCGTCGGTCACCGGCCAGTCTGGGACAAAATAATAGAGGTAGACGTACATGTTGCATTCCATTTTTCTTGTAAAAGTTTATTGGGAATATGTGTATTTATTTACTTGCATGAAATGAATAGTGATGTAAAATTATCCCAAAACAAATGTCACTTAATTGAGCTTCTCTAAATTGTGTTGCTTTAGACATTGCCCAGAGGTCTCACCCATGTAACTCTGCAGGGTGCTGTTGAATTTTTTGGCAGCGGGGGGCCCTCCAGGTCGGTTGCTGGGTTGCCTGGGTGCAGCCTCGCCACAGGCTTAGCTGCTGAGGAGCCCTGGTTCTGAGCCCGCATTCTGTTCCCGGTGCACCTTGGGAATGAACAGTTTATCTCTGCAGTCCACGTCCAGCGATAGAGCCAGAGCTCTCGTGTTAGCTTCAGCCTCTCTGTGACCTTTACAAAAGGGCCTCCGTGTGCATGGCAGAGTGCTGGCTGTCCTTCCCCACAGGGCCGCCGCCACCATGCCCGCGCTCGCTGAGCTCTGTTCGCACGCCCAGCGCCGTGCATGAATTCATCGCCCTCGCCCCGGTAGCCATCTCATGAGTGGAGGTCTCATGAGTGGCGTTGGTTAGGAAACCGAGGCTTCGAAATGCCATGTACTTGCCCAGGTCACTGAGATCGAGGCAGAGCCAGTGTCTGCACTCAGCTGGGCCTGATTCCCAAACCCAGGGCCTTCCAGCATCCATACTGACGCGGGTCAGACACACACCGTGCGCCCCGGGTGACACACACCCTCCTGTGTAAAGGGACGGCTTCTCTCCAGGCCCCCCACCCCTCCCCGCAGCCCCACACAGCTGCCGACATGCCCCAGTGTGCTGGGCCTGAGGGTCAGCCCTCCTGCGTTTTGCTTTCAGAGAAGGCCATCAAGGAACTAGAGCTGGCTGGCCACTGGTAGAGCTGAGCAGGAAAGGCCAGGACCAGAGCGGGGAGCCTGCCCCTCAGAGGACAGAACAGGTGTGGCCCGAGGTGGCAGGTGTGGCTAGAGGAGGTGGTGCCCTGCCTTGCACCTGTCCCCAGGAGGGGGCTTCATGGATGAAATACATGAGGGGTTTGTGCAGATCTGATAGTCACCACTGATGTGGCAGGGACAGTGGCAGTCTGGGAGGGTGGGCTTCCCAGGGGTCTCGGTCAGCACAGTGGCCGTGCTGAAAGCAGACCGGGGACCCCTTCCGCCTGGCACAAACCGGATGCCAGAAACACCTGCAGTCCAGTGCTTTCTGCTTTCTCCCTTCTCCCCTGCCCATGTGACTTTGGACAGGAGCCCCTGAGCCTCAGTGTCTTCATCTCAGTCACATTATGAGCCTCAGGTGGCCGCGATTTCTGTCCGTGTGTCGTGGCAGCCTGAACTTACTTACAGCTCCCACTGTGCGAACAGCATCACCGTGATAGGGTCAGTCCCCACAGAGCATCTGGTCTCTTATTTTTCGGTTTGTCCATGGTCTCTCCATGGCTCCTCCTCTTTCCCTTTCCACTGCTACGCTTTTCCTGGCCTGCCTGTGACCAACCCCTTCTCACTTCAGTTTGTCTGGAACACCCCTGCCAAGGGACCCCCTGTCTCACAGGCAGATTCGGTCGTGCACTCTTTCTACTGAAAGGAGAAGTCACCCACTGTGTTGTTTCCTAGTGACCACAGTCCCACGGCCCCCACCCCATGCTCTCTGCGCCATAAACCTGCCTGCCATCTCCCAGCTGGGCCCCAGCTGTACTGCGTCCGCCTCTTTGACCATGTTATTGTCCCATTCGCCTGAATCCCCAAATCTGGTGTGTCCACTTCCGCCGTCACCAGTGATGGCCCTTCCTGGACTGGCCTTGTCTGCCTGCCCGCTCCGGGGACCCACAGCCTGTTTCCGCCTCTTCCGTCAGCCACGCCCGTCTTGTATCAGTTGGCTCTGCACAGGCGCATGGGCCACCAGACCAAACCCTGGGACGTGTCTTCCCCGTCTCAGGCCTCAGACCCGCCTGGGCTGCGGAGCGTCTGCACCCACCCAGTGTCCACCTGCTGGACGGGGGCAGCGGTCCTGTGTCCGGGCAGGGCGCGTGCCCCACTCCCCCTGGGGGGGCCGCTGCGCCGGCTCCCAGACCCAGCGGGCGCACTTCTTCTTGGTCTGCTGTCTAGCTGCTGTCGCTGAGAAAGCATGTGCGACAGAAACAGAAAAATTGCACCCGGCCCAAGTAGGGAAACATTATTCTCTCCGGAGAGAAAAGAGATTTCTAAATGGGGCTGGCGGACCCGAGGGACGAGGGCTGTGCTGTGTGATTTTATGCGGTAGTGCTGTGCCTGGCCACCAATTTACACTTCCTTTAAAATATTTTAGGATCCAGCTCAGTCTTCTGGTTTTCATCCTTCAGGGTCTGTGGTTGCAGTCGGAACACTGACCGGGAGGTAAGTCCAAGCAGCGTGGCTCACAGGTCACGGAAAGAGGCGTGTTGTCTGTGTTGCCGGGGCAGGCGCGGAGTGGCTCTCGGCTGCGTCTCCAGCGTCTGAGGACTGACCGGCACTTAGGTCAGACTCCAGGGAACTGAGACAGTGGTCCTTCGCCTGTGGGACCTGGGGAAATCTGAGGGAAGCCGTGGCCTGCTCTCCCGGAAGAGTGCCCACAAGTGTGCACACACTCATGCACGTGTGTGCACACACATGTGCACACAGGCATGCATGCACACGTGCACACACATGCACACACTCGTGTCCAGTTTCACAGGCAGCGCAGTGCCTCCAGCCCCCTCCCGCCGGTGGTGGGAGGAGCCTCAACCTCAGAGTTGGGCAAGGAGGCATTGCCAAGCACTGGGAATGCTTGTTCTTGCTGCCCTTCCGAAGTTTTAGCAACTGCCCAGATCCTGCGCCTCTTCCTTAGATTCGGCGAACACGGCCTGACCCAGCGCCTCCGGCAGGCCAGGCAGCACATCTGTGCTGAGCTCCAGCCTCTCCGCCTGGCAGCCGTGCGTCTGTGAGCCAGTTGCATGACCTCTCTGCATTTGCTCCTTTTTCTAAACTGGGAGTACGAGCTGCCTAGCCACTCGGCACTGGTGATGGGGGGACGAGGTGCAGAGAGCACCTGCCAGGGCGTCCGGCAGACGAGGGCAGTGGCTCTCGTCATCATGGTTCTAGAAATTTCTATTGTTTGCCATAGGACAGGCAGCTCTGACGGTTTAATTCAGACATTTCTGGTGATTTCCTCCTGCCCTTCCTCTCTAGAAAGCACACCACCCCGAGTCTGTTGTGGTGACTGCAGAGTGTGTGTAAAGAAGGGGCAGCCATTTCTGAGTCCCCAGCAACAATATCATAAGAGCTGGGCACCTTGTATGTAAGGGACTTCTTCATGAGAAAGTGTGCAAGGCCACACACCTCCCTTCCCTTTACTGCTCTTGGAGAAGGCTGAGGCTCCCTGCCATCCTCTCCACCCTGACTGTGGGGTGGGATGGGACATGGTGACAAGGCAGGACACTCAGAATCCCGGACATTGTCTTCTGGGGGCAAGAAGGGACATGCAGCCCAATCCCTGCCCTCCGTTTATGCCTCCCGCTTCTCTGGTCCCGGGGCCAGGCTTAGCTCCTGATGCACCAGGACTTTCCGAAGGCCGCTGAGTCTCTCTGCTTCTCCCGTTCTGACCTCTGTTAAGGTCAGATAGCGCAGGAAAGGGAAATGGATGTTGCAGATGCACGGGACTAAAGCCAAGGAGTCCTCGGGCACACGGGTGGGGGCGGGGGTCAGAGCCCCAGATGGAAGGCTAAGACAGCGGCGCCGGCTCAGGGGACAAGCTGATGGAGTGGGCATCTAGGTAGGAACTGCGGGAGCAGGAGGCCCCACGGCTTTCCGTCCCTGAGAACACGAGTCCGAGTTACTGCACCACCCCGGACACGTGGGCAGGAGAGTGCAGCCGTTCCATCGCGGGGCGTTCACCGAGCGCTGCATCCTTGATGGAGGCACAGAGCACTTCTGCACTTCTGTTAGAGCGTGACAGATTTGACCCTCGGCCTGCAGGGTGGCTCTGGGTCCTGACCCCCGTCTTCCATCTGAGGAAATAGCCCAGAGGGGCGAACTTCCCCTCTCCTCGCTCTTCTTTCATTCTCTCCATCGTTTCTCTCACCCGGCTGGTGGCACGCCAGCATTCTCGGAGGTCGGACACAGCACAGCCGGGAACGCCCCCCCCACCCCAGGTTGTTCCAGCCCCGCCTCCTGGCCCGGTCCTGCCTCACCTGTGCAGGTGGGCCTGGTGCCACAGGCCTGCAGGAGGTGTTGACCCCGCTTCCCCACCCAGGGCCATCTTTCCTTGTGCGTGTAAGTGACAACACGCACAAGGCCAAGGAACCCCGTCCTGGCCTCAGTAACTGAATCGTTTTGAGTAGTCGCCAGTGTGCTGTTCCTTTTTAGGAAATGCTCATACGCAGGAAGTTTTCTTTACATAAAAGCTGAGAACAAGCTTTCCTGTTGAGTAAATGCAGAGTATTTATGGAGCCCTTAGGTTAGTTTTTAATAGTCTTACGGTTACCGTCATAGTCTGACGTCGCTCCCCACTAAGCAGCTTATTGTACTTTGTCTCCCGTTTGCAACAGGTGGTTTGTGTTCGACACGGAAACGAGGGACCTGGTCACCGTGCACACGGACGGGAACGAGCAGCTGTCCGTCATGCGGTACTCGCCAGGTCAGGGCGTCGGTCACTGTGCGACGCCAGAGGGTTCATGACAGTCCGTGCGGGGGTCTTTGCGGAAGAAATGTCACAAGCCACCTCGGAGAGAAATTTAAATGCACATCACTGGCATTTAGGGGTCTCCCTCATTGGTCACTAGCTTGTGTGTTTTCTTAACTCTCGGTTACGGAAAACTTCACACAGCAGAGCTGGACAGAAGAGCATGACAAAGCCCATGCATTCGTCCCCAGCTGCAGTGGTCACCCACCCCTGGCCGGCCCTGTTCCCCTGCGACCCCACCCACTGCCCCTCCGTGTTATTCTGAAGCGGTTCATAAGCATCTACTCTTTTCATCCGTCAGTATCGCTGTCTGTGGCTCAGAAAGATGAGACTCTTTCTGAGCGTCTTTGTTGAGGCGTGATTCACATACAGTAATTCGCCCGTTGTACACGCACAGCTCATTGGTTCTCAGCAGATCGATAGAGCTGCGCAGCCCCACCACAATCCAAGGTTAGCACCTTTCAGCGCCCCAGAAAGTTCCCTCCCTGCTCAGCAGCAACCTCCACCTGCACCCCCAGTCCAGGCACGCCCCACGCCACCAGGCCGCTCCACCGGTGGCCTGCGTGGACGTGTCGTGTTGGTGGAGCGATACAGCACGTAGCCGGTGACATCCGTCTGGCCTCTTTTTCCTAAAATAATGTTTTTGAGATTAATTCGGGTTATTGTGCGTGTGTCAGTAGGTAAATTCCTTTCTTATGTATCGGGGTGACATCGGTTAATGAAATGACACAGGTTTCAGGTGGACAGTCCTGTAGTGCGTCATCTGTGCACTGTATTGGGTGTTCAGCACCCCAGGGCAGGTCCCCTTCCCCTGGGTGGGCCACTCTAACTTGACCGGTTCTTCAGGTGACCGACACTCGGTCGCTTCTGTGCTGTGGCTACTCTCAGTGACGCTGCTGTGAACAGTCACTGTTTGTGCCTTTTGTAGACATTCGTTTTCATTCATCCTGGGAGATTCCTGGGTGTGGTAGGTGTGGAATCGGTGGGTCGTATGGTAAATTTATGTTAACATCTTATGCAAATGTGCACTGCTTTCCAGCGTGGCTGCGCCATTTTACGTTTCCACCAGCGACGTGTCCGGCGCCAGTGTCCCCACGTCCTCACCAACACCTGCTGCGGGCTGCCTTTGTTATCGGAGCCTCCCAGTGGAAGTGTAGGGGCACCCCTCGGTTCTAAGTTACGTCTCTATAGAGACCGTTAAAGATGTTGAGCATCTTTTCACGTGTCTGTATCTTCTTGGATGAAGTAATGTATCCATATATTTTGCCCATTTTTAATTGGGTTTTACTACTGAGTTGTAAGAACTCTTTCTGTATTCTGTATACGAGTTCTTTATCAGGTACATGATTTGCAAACGTTTTCTCTCAGTGTATGACTTGTCTTTTCATTTTCTTAGTGGGCTCTTTTAAAGCAGAAGCTCTAATTTTGATGAAGTCTAGTTTATCAGTTTTTTTCTTTTATGGATCCTGCTTATGGTGTCACGGTCAAGGTCATGAGGCGTTTCTCCTGTGCTTTCTTTTAGAACGGCTGTTGCGTTAGCCATCGCGCGTAGGTAGGTCTGTGATCGATTTTGAGTTAATGCTTGTGGATGGTGAGAGGTCAGAGTCCAAGTTTATTTATTCTGCATATAGATATCCAGTTGTTCCAGCAGCATTTGTTGAAAATACAATTCTTTTCCTATTGGACTATCTTGACACTTTTGTCAAAAATCTATTAACAGTAAATACAAAGGTTTATTTCAAGAATCTCAGGTCTCTCTTGTTCATCTACATATTTATCCATATACCAATACTACACAGTTTTGATTACTATAATTATAAAGTTTTGAAATGGAATAGTGTAATTACTCCAACTTTGTTGGGTTTTTTTCAGAATTGCTTTAGCTATTATCATTTTTATATAAATTTTAGAATCAGCTTGTCAAGTTCTAATTTTAAATACCCAGATTTTAATATGTTGAACTTATGGATCAGTGTGCGGAGAGTTGCCATCTGTACAGGATTGAGTCTTGTAATGCTTGAACATGAAGTGTCTCTCCGCTTATTTAGATCTTTAATTTTATCAGCAATGTTTTATAGTTTTCAGTGCCCAAGTTTTACACTTCCTTAAACTTTTTCCTGAGTTGCTTTTTATGCCGTCGTGAATGAAGTTTTTTTAAATTTTGTTTTCAGAATGTAGGTTGCTAGTATAGAAAAAATAAAATTTATCTGTGACCTTTCTAAACTCTTTTATTAGTTTTAGTGGGTTTTTTGTGCATAAACTTTTTGGGATTTTCTTCATGTGGGAGCGCGTCCTCTGCAAATAAAGGCGATTTCACGCTTCATTGTGAACTGGGGCACCTTCATTTCCCCCCACTGTGTTTGCTGGAACCTGCAACGTGATGAGGGGCAGAGGGGCGTGCGGGGCACAGTGGGTCCCTGCCTCGCTCCCGGTCTCAGAGGGAAAACGGTCGTTTACCGTTTAGTACGGCGTCAGGTGCTCTTTATCAGGATGAGAAGAAGCCCTTCTGGTCCTGATTTGTTTAGTTTTTATCATGAATGCGTGTTAGAATGTGTCAAGTGCTCTTTTCTGTATCTATTGAGATGATCATATGGTTTTTGTCCTTTATTTTATTAATAGAATATATTACATTCATTTTCAGATGTTAAGCCATCTTTGCATTCCTGGTATAAGTCTCATGTGGTCACATGTAATCCTCATCTCTTGCCAGATTCTGTTTGTCAATATTCTGTTAAGGATTTCTGCGTCCATGTTCACGAGGGGTATTGGTCTGTAGTTTCCTTGTGATGGTTTGGTCTGGCTTAGTTGTGAGACTGCCGTTGGTCTGTAGAGGAAACTGGGAAGTGCCCCTTCTTTGTTCATTTTCCGAAAGCGTCTATGAAGGATTGGGGTCATTTCTTTAAGAAATATTTGATAGAAGTCATGTGAGTTCTGTGACCAGCAGGGCTCTTCTTTGCGGGAAGGTTTTTAATTCAGTTTCTTTGCTTCTTATAGGATTGTTCAAAGTTTTGATTTCTTCTTAAGTCAGTTTTGGTAATTCTTCCATTACATCTAAGTCGTCTCATTTATACAGTTGTTCATAACATTTGCTTATAATCCTTTTAATCTTCTGAGTTTGGCAGTGAAATCTCCTCCTTTATTCCTGATTGTGATAACTTGTGTCTTCTCTCTTCCTTGGTCAATCTAGTTAAAGACGTGTCTATTTTGTTGATCTTTTCACAGAATCAGGCAGGGGGGTGGGGGCGGTGTTCCCTGAGTCGAGGCAGGAGGGGCCTTGCAGACAGGGGAGGGGCCGTGTCAGAGGCCTGAGAGACCCCGGAGCAAAGTGAGGAAGGATGTGGCCACATCTGCAGGGCCTTACGGGCCCCACTCAGGATCTGAATCTCGACCCCTTCACGGTGGGGACGGCCAGGGTTTTATAAGTGGGAGAATCTGGTCAGGTGTGATTTTAAAAACATAGAAGTGTTTATGGGAGTCACTCAAAAGCAAATTTTCTTTTTGAAATAATTCATTTTTTAAATAATTCGTTAATCTATTTTTTCTAAATCTCTGATGGCACCTGGCATTGTCCCTTGTAGTTGATCAAATGTTTATTTTTAACAGTGGAAATGTAACATGTCCTGTCTTTGTAGATGGGAACTTCCTAGCAATAGGCTCCCATGACAACTGTATCTATATCTACGGAGTCAGCGACAACGGGAGGAAGTACACGCGAGTGGGCAAGTGCTCGGTAAGCACGCCTACGCCTCACGGCGGAGTCTGCAGTTGGTTGCTTACGTCAGCGCGCTGTGGGTCAGGGTTTGTAAGGCGAGGAGGCTCAGACCACGCACGTCTCCCCCAGGGTCACTCCAGCTTCATCACTCACCTGGACTGGTCCGTAAATTCGCAGTTCCTCGTGTCGAATTCCGGAGACTACGAAATCCTCTACTGTGAGTAGCGCCCAGGAGCACGGTACTCTGAGGGCTGGCGGGAGCTCCTGCAAAAACCCGCTCCCTGTACCGCTCGGGCCGAGGTTCTGCCCTCCGTGAAACAGAGCCCTCGGGCCGGACGGCCTCTCACGTCCTTCCCATCCCTGAGGCACGTGGAGACCCGGCCGGCCTGCACCCCAGTGGAGGAGATGGATAGAGAGAGGCTGGAAGGGGCCAGATGTGACAGGAGACAGTGGGGTCGGAGACGAGGGGACCTGTGGTGATATCATCCCCATCAAGCAGACCTGGAAGTCTCTCCCACCTGGGTGGAAGGCAGCCCCCTGGGACCCGTCCTTCTCTCCCAACCCCTGTGGCCAGCGTCTGTGCCCAGGAATGGTGAGGACAGTAATGGCTGGCACTTACAGTATATGTAGGACATGCCACGCTCTGCTTCCACGAGCACTCGCCAGGCAGTGGCCTGGGCCCCCCACCGGCTCGGCACTGGGGTCACAGGGCGAGAAGGCCCGGCTGCATGCTGGGGTACTGAAGCGCGGGGTACTCTCACTGCACCTCCTCAGTGAGCCGCAGCACTTTCAGGCTCATCCCATTTCGTAGACGAGGACATCGGGGCCCAGGTACGAAGCCACAGGCATTTAGAGCCAGCGGGTGGGGGGTCGCCCACGAGTTGGAGAGCCCAGGAAAGGCAGGGCAGCAGGTGGCAGAGGAAAGGGGGAAGTACCTGTGCCTTGACCATGCCTCCCGTGATCCACCCTCCCCGCCCTCTCCACCCACCTGCTTGATGAGGGCAGGAACAGAGGGAAGATTTTCCAGGCCAGGCGCTAGGTCCAGACCATCTCAGACACAGTCTCTCACTTCCCTAGTAAGAGCTCACTTGGGGAACAAACAGATCCCCTTGGTCTGACTGGTTTCCATAAGCTTGGCATTAATGGTATTGTAGGGGGTGGGGTATGAATGTGGGGAAGGGAGCCTGAGTTGTGTTGAGGGGCTCTGGGGGGACAGTGAGCAGGTGGAGGCCTAGGAATCAGACAGGGGCAAAGAAAAGAGAAGCCAGATGGCGGGGGTCGAGGGGACAGACCAGACAGGAAGATGGGAGGAAAGCGAAGAAGAGGCGGGCCCTCCCTGGCCCTGGGGCTGGACTCAATGCCAGCTGTGGGCTTGGTTCCCCGTCCCTCTCCTGAGGGCTCCGTAGCAGACGAGGCCCCGATGGGCCAGCCCTGTCCAAGAGGAGAAGGGACTTCTGCTCAGGTGTCAGCAGGCCTGCGTGTGCTTCTCCAGGGGTTCCGTCTGCTTGCAAGCAAGTCGTCAGTGTGGAAGCTACGAGAGACATCGAGTGGGCTACGTACACCTGCACTTTGGGATTCCACGTCTTTGGTGAGTTTCTGCAGCTCTCACGGGGCTCAGTGTAAGGCGTGTCTCCTTTTAGAGTATTTCTCCAGCAGTTGGGAAGCCCTGTGGTCACCAGCTTTGTCAAAGTGCCGTGCTGCTGCGAGAAGTCCCCAGGACACACTCCCTGCAGCTCCAGGGGCCGGGCGAGCAGAGCTACGACATGGGTGTGAACCCTCTTCTGTATGAAATGGGTCCTGGGGAAATTCTCTAGAATCTTCTCCCATGAGGTTGTGCCAAACTTCCTAGACAGACGGCACTCAGTCAGCACACATTATTACTTGTTAGAGTTGTCACTGCGTCCTTCGGGTCCTTAAGCTGAAACTTGCACTTCTTTCAAAGTTCCGATTAGGAATATATTCATAAATGATCTAAAATAAATTGCTATAATGTGGCAGGAGGGAAAAGCAATATTTGTCACCTCTTTCTGTAAGACTTTAGGTCAATAATTTGATCAGAATTTCACAAACCTCCTTAGAGCTGGCATTTTATCATTTTCTGGTATTAAATGCCAGGACCCCCAGGTTCACTCTAGAACTTCTAGAGAAACTGAGGCACATACCAGACCCAGAGCTCCTGGCACCTAAAAGGGTTCCTGGAACAACGGTCAGAAGGTGCTGCCCCCAGACCCAGCCTCAGGCCCGCTGGGCACAGGGCTCTGGAGCAGAGCTGGGGCCTTGCCTGGCCCACGGCCGGCGGACCCTGCACCTGCTGGTGTCACAAAGCAATCAGCAGCCACCAAGAAATGCCTGGGAGGCACACTCAGACCCAGGGTTAAAAGGCTCTTTGGAGAGACTCTTACATGTAAAGAGTTACCCAGAAAAAAGAAAAATTAGGAAACCACATGCTCAAGGAGTAGTCAGCTTCCCATCAGACGCTTTGGGAACAGGGAGAGGCCGGGAGTGACACGGAGCATGCTCTTGGCCTGGTTTCTACACCTGGGACTTGCGCGACTTTATTTCGGCCGGAGTTTGGTGCAGTCCCCCGGCAGAGTGGCCCAGTGTTTCTGGGGTTTCCAGGGCTCTGTCTATGCTCTTGGTTTCAGGAGTGTGGCCAGAAGGCTCTGACGGAACCGACATCAATGCCGTCTGTCGGGCCCACGAGGAAAAACTCCTGTCGACGGGCGATGACTTCGGCAAAGTGCACCTCTTCTCTTACCCTTGCTCGCAGTTCCGGGTAAGGACCTGTCCTCGAGAATCTCGCCCCTCACGGGGATGCGTTTCCAACCTGACCGGGCTGTCTGGCCATTCAATAAAAGGCCCGTCAGCGAATGCCACCAGTCACAGGTGTAGACCCGACCCTAGAACACTTCAGGGGCTCTACCCCAGCCCCAGGAAACCCTGACCCTACAAAGCCTTTAGGTCTGGCTGCCCTACCTCTCTGGCCTCCTCCGGGGACCCACCCTTCTCCCCTCCTCTCCAGCCCCCTGCGCTGAGCCAGCACCAATGCCTGGCATGCCCCTCTTGGTCCTTCCCTCTCCTGACCCTCCTCTGGCAGGACACCCCTCACTCTCCGCCCCCAGCATCTCTGGGGCTGAACATACGCGCCCAGGGCGGTCACTTGCCCGTGCCTGTCCCTGACGGGGCGGGGCAGCAGGGCAAAGGATGCGGGATGCTGCGGAACTCTAGCCTTTCCGGCTCCCAGCTGTGCCCTGGGCGCTCAGCTCCCTCGGCTTCTGCTTCCAGGCTCCCAGCCACGTGTGCAGCGGGCACAGCAGTCACGTCACCAACGTCGAGTTCCTCTGTGACGACAGCCACCTCATCTCCACGGGCGGCAAAGACACGAGCATCATGCAGTGGCGGGTCGTGTAGTGCCAGCAAGGCCGAGGGAGCAGAGCAGCCCGGGAGGCACCGACGCGGTCACTCGGTCACTGTGATTTCTGTTTCATTTGCAAAGTTCTCACAAACCTCAGGAAACCACGCTCTGTACCGGTTACCTTAGCTTAGCGGATCAGTGAGCGCCACATCGGGTCAGCAGTTCAGGTCTCTCTGTTGTACCATGTGTAAAACACACTTAATGTAAAACAGTGCCAGGGTTTACATTACAGTGACATCAGCTGATGGGTATAGCCTTTGCAACTTTTCTATGAACTCTTCGAAATCGGTCACAGAATGCCTTTTCAGACACTGTACATAGGCTTGCCTCTCTCGCCATCGAGCTTGCTAAGCCGAGTGTGTGTGACACTAATGAGGTACTGAACCCTGGTCCCTGTGGACTGATGGCCCAGAGGGGTGGACTGAGTGTGCGAGGAGCTCATCGCACAGCTGAGTCAGGAAACGCAGCTGTGGCTTTACCTGGTCATGTGGTCTAAGGCTTCACTCGGTTCTCCCTCCAGGACGCTGGCGGGATGGGGGCAGATTGACGTTTCCGCAGGGGCTACAGGCAGTTCGGAGCTTTGGTGAGCCGGCCGGCCTGCCCGACCCCGTGCACTTGGCCGCTGAGCACCCTTGTGGACGGTGCACCCTCGGGTCCCCGTTCGTGCGCCCCTGAACGGGGACATTGGCTGCCTTCCTCTGTATGTTAATTGGCATGATATGGTATTGTACTTGTATAGGATTTTAGCGATTCATAATAAATATGTAAGGCTAGGCTTTACTATTTTATGCTTATGGACATTGTATATTTGTATTTTAAGACCAAGTAGACCAAGTCAAAAAGATACCACACACCTGCAGCGGGAGAAGCCCAGGAGGCTGTGTTGGGCGCCCTGGGCGGCCCCGGCCCCGTCTCCTGTGCCTGGGCGCTCTCTCGCCTTGCCACCAAGGGAGGGTGCGTCCTGATGCGTGACCGTGGTGGCATCCGTTTGTCAAGAAGGCCTTATCCATTTTGATGCGTGACAGACTGAAATGTATTGTTTACATTGGGGAATATATCTCAGATTTTAAAATAGAAAAGTAATAAGCAGACTTAAAAACAAATATTAAGATTTTTACTTGTTCCAGGCAAGTAAGGGAATTGAACTAGCCGAACTCGCCGGCCCTGTTTGCTCAGCAGCCGATTCATCGTGACGCTGGGAAGCATTTTCGGGACACCTGCGGGCCGCTGCGGGGGCAGGGCACCAGTAAACAATATGTATTAAAGGCGACTCTGTTTGTACGTATCCTTATCAAATATATTCTGTAATGAAATAAAATCTGAAAAGCGATTTCTTATTGACCTATAATCTTGAAAGTATATAAATTAAAATATTTGAAATCAGATATGATTCACACTATATTCTGTCTCATATACAGATTTTTTTCTTCCCCTGGGGACTATAATTTGTCTGTGGTGTATACACATTCATCAGATTTTCAAAATAATCATTTTAAAATTAATAACTGAGGGAATTAACCAGATCAAGGAAGGAAAAGGGACCCATTATTAACTTAAGAAGATCTACTTTTATTTCTGCATACTTACACTAATTTTTAAGATTAATAATGGGAAAAGGGTATTATGTAAGCTGGTATCGCTCTCTTCCTACTTGTCTCCGTTTGAATGAATTCTTTCCGCGGCCCAGGATTAGCTTTGCAGGGACTAATCAAAGGCCTCCAGTCCTCTCCTCAGTCACTGTGGGTCTGTGGCATCAGGTGGTGAAAGGTGATTTTCAGAAACTCAGGCGCTGCAGGCGAGGCTTTTCCCCTGTCCTGGTTGGTTCGCTCCTCCTTTCCCCTTCCCGGGCTGCAGCAACTCTGGAGCCCAGGGTTTTCCCAAGGACACTGTGACCTTGGCAGGGACAGCCCCTGGCCACCCTAGTTTCTTTTTATAAAATAAAGTTTACTGGACTTTTCCATGAAAACGCTAACACATACTCATCACGGCGAATTCAGAAGGAAGCCCTGCCCTACCCCAACCACCAGAAATAGCTCCATTCCTGCTCAGTGCACTGTTTTCTACGAGTTCATTTCTGGGTATATTTCTGTAGTTGACGTTGCACACACAATGCTCTATATTGCTTTTTTCATATAACTTTGAAGCATTTCTTCATGTCATCAGAACCTCGTTATAAATAGCTCCTGTTGGCGGCACGACGTGCGGCCGTGACAAACACCATCTCTCCTCGCCCAGTCCTCTCCCAGTGCCGCCAACGACATCATGATGCCCAGCCTGCCCCGGGGTTTGTCCTCACTCTGCTCTGCCAAGCCTCCTGCCACCAGCATTTAAGCAGGTTCAAATCTTTCCTGTTAAAAACAACCTCCCAGGTCTGTTGTTTACCCCTCTGTGTCCTGCAGGCCTCTCCTGGGCCCCGGCCCTTCCTGGGCTGTCTCCACCACCTCTTCAACCCTGTAAGGCCCAAGTCCCTCTCCTGACTCAGCTTCCTTAGCTTCATACCTGGATGTACGCCTGCCTTGGTCTCCTGCTCCAAAGCAACAAGCCGCCAATAATAGTAACTCAAATAGCAGCCCCGATCCCATGCCAGGCACCACTAGAAGTGCCTGACGCATGGCGACTCCTTCAGTTCCCTCAAGGACCCTAGGAGGTGGCTTCTGACCATGACCCTTAAGTTTCTATGGGCCACA